>JAHWFP010012729.1:213604-290390 GCA_023313725.1 Lithobius niger
CCCCCCCCCCCCCCCCTCCACAACCTAAAATGGAATGACCTTCATTCCTACCGATTCACCTATTAGGGTATTACTGGAGATTTGAAACAGTTCTCAAACTACAAACGAACAAAAAGAATTACTTACCTTGCGAGAATGTCGGCACAATGTCCTTCTATCCCTGCTTCATCACATATCGAAGTTTATTCTTTCCGAACAGAGCGAGCGAGCTAGCTTACAAGCTAAACTTTGCGAAACGACGCGTCGTCTAACTCCCACCCACCTTCCAGAAACTTGAGCGTAGCCTACAGTCTGCCTACCTGCCAAAGGAATCGTCCAACACCCACTCCCCCTCCACAAATTAAAATGGAATGACCTTCACTGATTTGACATAAGGTATTACCGTATTTCTTGAAGCAATTTTCACAAACACAAAACGTTTTAATTAAATAAGAATTAGCTTGACGTCCCAACCGTGATTTAAATAAGTTATTGTTTAAAATCGATCGGTTATCGATTTTTAACCAACGGGTGCGATTATTGTCCGATTCTCGTATGCAAATGGTCTCGGGCTCCGCCCTCGACCTATTTGCATACTCGAGCCGGCCAATAATCGCACCCGTTGGTTAAAAATCGATAACCGCTCGAGCATTAATAAAGAGGCATGTTTCGGAGAATAAGCCAAACCGTGCTGAGAATTAATATTGCATCGATTTGCGACAGCGTGTACTCTTAAATGGAACACTCATGTACTTTGCATGTCCTTTCTCACTGTCACATAAAATTAGAAGTCATTTTAACCAATAACTATTACTTAACCTACGGAAATTTAGTATGACGTTGAGTTAGCGTGACGTCACAGCCGTGGTATAATTCAATTTATATTTTCTCTTTTTCCAAAACGTTGTCAAAACGCTTCGTTTCTCTTCATATCGTCAACGCTACTTAGTGCCGCTTTCTGCCGGTAGATGACGGCACTAAGGAGACGGCGACACTTTCAAATGCAGACTTTTTTGTCTCTTCGGTTATGAGCTCTTGAAAAATCACGACATACTGGATTATTTTGAGGACATGTGATGCGTTATTTCCTAAAGTATTTATTGAAATTATTCCTTTTAAATACACACAGCTAAGAGAAAAACACAGTTACTTCAATTTAATTTTTAAATTGTTAAAATGTGTTGTACTCCCATATCCTGTAGCGTGCATTGCTTCATAGTGAGCAATAGTTTTCGATAAACCAGGAGTAATTGCAGTGATTAGTCCTTGTGATTTTAATTTTTGAATGGTTCAAATTTGGACATAGTAATTAAACAAAGCTAGAATATCTTATTGTCTGTGCTTAAGAGATTTTAATAGTTTCAAGTGACGGTGTGCAACCTTCAACCAGTTTAAAATTGCCACGGCCTTAGAATCCAAATCAGAATTATTTTTATTTGGCCTTAGCAAAGTTAATTTAACAATTGCATGAAATAAAAACCTTACACATAGGTGCACTGGGTGAGTGGCGTAAAGTACTGAATAACTTTAAAATTGCGGTAAAAATTAACTAAAGAGTGATATACTGTAAGGTTTGACCTAGGTCTCCAATGTTAAAGTCAAAATTTCGCTGTTTAATATCTCAACCATTCAACATTTTCCACTCGGATCTAGTACATAAGCATTGCTGGATTTGGCCAATACGTGCATCCACAAGTAGTAATATCTGATTTGTCACAGAGATCTAGACGTGAGCTGGAATTGTAATTTTTATTTTTGGCTTGGCAGTGGGCGTCTTGTACTTAGGCCGCGTCTACACACCACTCTCTACAGATGAAACCATATATGTCGTAAGAAGCTGGTTTTCTTAGCTTACAGAGACACTTCCGCAGATGTGCCCTTTTCCAAATAGCCTTTTCTAGTGGTTGTGCCATTTCGTAGTTAAGGGCCTCTGAACGATCAGTTTTATTGTTGTATCTGGTTTTAAACATTTTTAGATGGTCAACAATGCCACTCATTCAGGTAATGCTTTCGGATAAGGATGCTCTTCACACTACGTCAACGTGGTATGACGAAGCAACACCAATATGTCGTTCAGGCAACACTAGTCACGTTGCAGACGCATTGGTGCAACCTTGGACGAATGATTTGCCCAGTCGTTAGTCCAAGGTGCTACGTCGTTTTAAAGCATCCTTACATTTTAATTAGACGATTTCTTTAAAATTTCCGCGAGTAAGGTGGTATGCCAAAGCATCACGAATTAGAAAACAAAAACCAACTCGTTTGTTGTTTAAGGTCAAGGTTTAACTGAACCAAAGTCAAAATAGCAACAGAACACAAATTTGCTCTCCTGTAAGGTTTGATATACCACAATGTTCCTGAAGTGTTAATCCACATGAAACCTTAGTGCTGTTCTCAACCATTGCAATGGTCAAAGGTTTGCGGCACGTTGTACAGCAGCTTGCTTCTTCTTTTTTAATGTCAAAATAAGACTTCACTTCAGTACACTTTGACATGTGCGATCTCTAGACGATAATCAATCTGCATCCGCAATACGGATCAGCATTTCCTTGTCGACTGATGCGATGACAGCCACCATTCTGTTACGTACTTCATCCAAGAGCTGTCGACCTTTGTTTTCAAAACGGCATCCTCAAGAAATCCCAAAAGAAAAAGTCCAACGGTGTAATGACTGGGGATGGAGGCAGGCAAAGCGATCAGTACTTCCCTGACAATCCATCTTCCCGGAAATGCTGCATCTAGCCAATCGCGTATGCCCTCCCTTCTAAACTCAATTATTTACTCATTTCGTTGCGAGCTGGTAGAGCTAAAACAGCCGCCATGTTGGAATTTCAGATAATTTATAGCTTCTAGCTGCGAGAATGCAAAGGTGAGTCGGTGCGCAAACGCGCCGTTAAAGTGCTCAGTAGTCTGTGTTGAGCTAACGCCGCCATCTTGGAAACATGACACCCCATATTGGTTTTTTTTTCAATATACCTCGGTAACGGTTGCTCTGGCATGAAAATAGGTTCTGTCCAAAAATTTAGCGCATGAAATTTTCTACAAAAAAAATTCTATTCATTTTTCGTAGATTCAATGATTCAGCTAATAAATGGTGTAGAAGAATGTTGAGCTAATACCGCCATCTTGGAAACATGCGCCCGAAATCGGTTTTTGACAATATACCACGGAAACGGCTGCATAAAACATGTTTAATCCGAAATTGTAGAGCATGGAATTGTCCACAAAAAATGTTCTATTAGTTTTTTGTTTTTTTTTTAAACTGCATCAATGATTAGTGAATAAACGGTGTCAAAGAAGCTACGCATTTGGCCCCCAATGGCTAGGTGGCTTGAGGCCCAAAATTGATGGAATTTGTCACTTTCTGTGAAAAGCATGAATGCACATGAAGAGTAAGGAAAAAATAGCTATGATAGCAAATTCAAAAAAACCCTGAGGGAGGTGAAGGAGGGTGATTTACCCCACAAAAAAATGGTAGTTCTAGTGATTTTCGTGTTCAAAGTATTTTTGCGAGCCCTCTCATAGCCCGAAATGGATACGATTAGGGTTTTCTGAAAGGTGGGAATCTATTCTTTCCATTAATCATAAAAAAAATTGTTTAAGTTAGATAGGGACCGTCCTACGCCCATTTAAAGGTGAGGTAGGAGCGAAAGTGTGTGGTAATTTTCGAATTCAAAGTGCTCTAGCAAGCCCTCTAATAGCCAGAAATGGACATGCTTAGGAATGCCCATTTCGGGCTATTTAGAGGGCTATTAGAACATTTTGAACTCGAAAATCAATGAACGCTTTCGCCGCTATGCCATTACCTCTTCTTCTTTAAATAGGCGTACGACGGTCCCTACCTAAGTTAAACCATTTCGGTTAGGATTGATGGAAAGAATGGCTCTCCACTTTTCAGAAAATCTTAAGCATGTCTATTTCTGTCTAGAGAGCTCGCTAGAGCACTTTGAATTCGAAAATCACCATACGCTTTCGCTGCTACCTCTTCACCTTTAAATGAGCATAGGACGGTCCCTATCTAAGTTAAACAATTTTTGTTATGATTAATGGAAAGAATAGATCCCCACCTTACAGAAAATCTTAAGCCTGTCCATTTTGAGCTATGAGAGGGCTCGCAAAAATATTTTAACACGAAAATCACTGTAACTACCGTTTTTGGTGGGGTAAATCACCACTTCCACCTCCCATCATGAGGTTTTTTTGAACTTGCTATTATAGATATTTTTTTCCAGATCTCTTCATATCCATTCATGCTTTTCACAGAAAGTCATAAATTCCATCAATTTTGGAACCCAAGACAACCAACTTTATGAAGTGTAAAGTACATTGGGTGCATTGGGGGCCACATGCGTGGTCTCGTTGACACCGTTTATTCGCTGAATTATTGACTGAGTTTAAAAAAAACGAATAAAACCTTTTTTGTAGACAATTCCACGCGCAACATTTCCGGATTAAACATGTTTTGTATAGCCGTTTCCGTGATATATTGCACAAAACTGATTTCGGGTGGATGTTTCCAAGATGGCGGCATTCTCCTACGCAGTTCATTGGCTGAATCATTGAATCTACGAGGAAAATGAATAGAACATTTGGTGTAGAAAATTTCAAAGTCTACATTTACGGACGGAACATATTTTCATGCCTGAGCAACCGTTACCGAGATATATTGAAAAAAAAAAAACCGATATTGAGCACCATGTTTCCAAGATGGCGGCGTTAGCTCAACACGGACAGCTGAGGACTTTTAGTATGTTGAACCAAAGACCATTACGAACATCTGTGCCAAAAATTAGCTTATTATGATTGAATTACTCCGCGATTCGACGTAAATTTTGTCTAATTTGACTGGACTAATATGTTTATAGTTTGTGTTCGTCTTGGGTACATGCTTTTCAGTGCTGGCGAACAGCACTGAATAGCCTGTGCCTAAGGGATCTTAACCAGTTTAAAATCGCTACGGCCTTAGCAAAAATCAATTTAATAATTGCATGAAAAAAACCATATACGTATAGATGGGTGCTGAGGATCGGATTGGGAAGGGTCGGGCCTCCCCGGAAATGTACTGCAGGGGCCCCTCGGGATTCTCGGGCTGGTGTGGGGCGTAAGGAAGGGGTCGGCAACGCTGCCTGGGTGAGTGCCGTAAGCTTCCCCATCGGGCAGAAGCTGCCGTATTTTTAAAAAGTGGGTGTGAATTTGAAATGTTTTCCCGCAACTATAAGGTGCAGTTTTCGCTACAAGAATTCTTCAAGTTTTACAACAAAAAAAAAAACATTAAAAAAAAAACCAAAGCCTCCTGTAGCAGGGAGGTGGTAGCCTACCCGGAATCTATCGAAATTTTACGAAATCCGCATAAATTTGAAACGTTTTGCTGCATCTGAAAGATGCAATTTTCACTACACGAATTCATTTCAAGTTTTTCAATAACAATTAAAAAAAAAAATCTTTAAAAAAAAAAAAAGCCTTTTCCTTTTGTGCCCGTTTCCTAATAGCCATGCCATTCCTAATAGCCATGCCATAGCTGTGCCATTCCGGAGTTAAGGGGCTCAAACAATCAGATTTACTGTTGTACCTAGTTTTAAACATTGTTTGATGGCCATAGGATACGTCCACTCCACAGGGGCTTGTCATCCCGTCGTCCCTCCCGCATCGCATGGATGCAGACTATACAACGGGGGCGTTTCTGAACTAGAGAGAAGTGAGAGAAACTGTTTCTAAACTCGAGGCGACTGATCCAAATTCCTCCCACTTGACGTAAACGTGACGTCATGGAGCTGAGATGTTGCTGAGCCAAGTGAGGCAGGTTTTTTTCTCGCTCACTTACTGAACACTTGCTGATCCAACATGGCTGCCAACACCGGGAGTCGATGAAATAGGTGTTAGGAAAGTGAAATATTGAAAATATCTATTTGGAAACAAAATCCAATGAAATAGGGATTAATAAGCATCTGTACGTTGTCACTAACATTTCTCTCGCTGAAAATATATGTCAACGATTATTGCTAATTGTTCTACTCTTGAGAACGACGAGTGAGACAGCGCTGTTTCTAAACTGATTGGTGAGTGACACTGCCGTTTGTAAACTGATAAGATTAGTGATGACGTCGTGGGGCGTAGCTTAGAGTAATCCGTCTCACTCTTCCCTCAAATTTAGTAACACACCCATATAATGTATAGGCCTACACACTACACCAACATGTTATGACAGAGTAACGTCAAGAAGTCGTTCAGGCAACACTAGTCACGTTGCAGACGCATTGGTGGAACCTTGGACGAATGATTGGCCCAATCGTTCGTCCAAGATAGCTACGTCATTTTAACTAGACGATTTCTTTATTACTTCCGCGAGTAACGTGGTATGCCAAAGCGTCATGAATTAGAAAACAAAAATCAACTCCTTTGATATTCTTAAGGTCAAGGTTTAACTGAACAAGTAGCAAAGGAACACAAATTTGCTTTCCTGTAAGGTTTCAAACACCCCAATGTTCCTGAAGTGTTAAGTCCACGTGAAACCTTAGAGCTGTTCTCAACCATTGCACCAGTCAAAAGGCTTGCAGCACTGTGTACAGCAGCTTAAATAGTTTTTTTTACAGTTCAAATAGCAAGGAAATAAGAAACGGATGCAGCCCAACAGGTATAAGTAAATGCTCTCGTCATAGCATCCAAGGACAGGAGCATATTTATTTGTCTTCTTAACTGCAGCTTCGTTTTCTTCATATTTCCAATCCAAACACTTTTTACAATATTAACATCAATATTACACTACCCAATTCAACACAACCAGATGTTCGATAAAAAGGACTGACAGTTCAGTTGTTTTATTAGGCGCAACAACCCAATACGGTCACCCACCGGCCTCACAAATCCGTACTTACAAACTACATATCTACAAATAAAATTTTAAACGAATCGGCAAAATAATAGCTCGCCCAAAATACACCAAAACCATCAAAAGAACACACCGCAAGTTCCACAACCAATCAAAATCACAACTATACCCCTGATGCGCCTTGAATCAAGGCAGAACTGAACGACTAGTCTATAAGAAACTTCAAATTTAATCTTACGGCATGAGGTCTAACGTAGGGGGCATTTCCGATATGGCAACTACAGACAGGCACACCCCTACACGTGACGTCATACCGGAAGTGACGCCATTTTCTAGGATGGTGGTGCCCATGAAAACCGGAAGTGCAGCCATTTTCCAAGATGGCGGCGCCCATGGAAACCGGAAGTTTGGCAATTTCCAAGATTTGTTTTATTGTTGTCATCTTCGTGACGTTTGTCTGTTATTAGGTTAAGAACGCACATTAGTGGCTGTTTGTACTGAAACTTAAAGCAACTGCACCATTTTATGCCCAGTGAGTTTCTGTCAATTAGCCCCATCTCCACAATTGTTAATGCACTGACTTCTTGGATCTCTTTTGTTGGTGAATTGGTAAACTGGGCCAATACATGGCAATTACTTAATGCTATACAATATAAGGTTTACATTTACTTTAATATTCTTGAGGTTGCAAGCCAATGGAGGGCGTGATCATAAAAAAGTATTTAGTGATGGAAATATTTTGATTTTGGCTTTAGAGTCTTTGTCGGACACCTACCGAAGTATGCAAGTCATGTCTGGTCCCCATACCTGTTTGGGGACAATACAGTTTTAGAATCAGTCCAACCATGTAATAGGTACATATAAAACTTGTAACAGCTACAGTCGGGAGGGCAGGTAACAAGCTAGTGGGGAAAAAGGATAAGCTAAGCCTCCTACGGTCAAATCGTCTTTAGAGGGTATTTGATTTCATATTTTGTCGGAGGAGTTGATATAAAAAAAAAAAATCTCTAATTACTACTATTCCAGTTCAACGAAAACTAGAGCGGCATGGATGCACAAAACAGCCGTTTCTCGTAAACTGAAGAAAAAAAGATTTCCTATCCAGTTTGTAGTAGATTTAGTATTAAAAGTCAGTGGTGTTGGCACGTGGCGTTTGACTTGAGTGCCGACTGACAAGATGGCTCGGTTGTTAGTTGCTAGTGTTTTCTCTCCCGTCACCTCTAACGAGCGTGTTCGTCTCACTAATCATCAATCATACCGTTCCGATCCCCTCCCACTCCCACTCACTAATTAGTCCATAATTTTCCACTGGCCAGCTTGTTGTCGCTAATTGCCCCGCAGGCGCCTGGCCCGAGGCTAAATTTAAATCCTTAGCCTCGACGCCATTAATCACTCGGTGACAACGATTTGCGAGCTGCTGCCTCGTTTCTTCCCCGCGCGCGCGACAAAACGCCGACGCTTTCTGTCTCTCCCGCTCGTGCAGCCAGCTAAATCGGGAAGGGGTTGTTGTTGTTCCCGCAAAGAAAGGCTCGGTTTCGGATGGCTTACGAAATGAAAGTTGTGAAATTTATTTTTGAAATATTAGTTAAATGGGGGGGGGGGGGGGCATTAGAGCACATATCCCTATGGAATTCACAGCTGTGAAGGCACACAAATAAAAAACGGATTAGGTGTGTAAACCTTTTTCCGAAATTCGTCATTGGCAGGGGGTGAAAAAGTTGCTTTAGGACATCACTATCACACACAAAAAAACTTCATCATTCTGGGGTCATGTCTTGAAGTGTACCAAAGGCCTTCGAGTTTAACATTGTACGGCAATGGGCAGAACAACGAAAAAGACAAATGATGATTTGACTGGTTTTAAATTTAATTTAAACATTATCTCATTTGAAACAGTTACAAACTAAGAAAAATAGCCGTTAATTGCCCCCCCCCCCCAAAGTTTTTTCCTACGTAATAGTGTAAGTAGTAGTTATGGGCCAAAATTGCCTAAAAGGCTATTTTAGCCAATTTTCGGTGCTAAATTATTCCCAGTGTTTTTTTTTAACAAACTAATCCTTGCCATGTTTTAACCTTGACGATTTGATAAATGTGATACATTGTTAATTTTCTGTTACAAATTAGCACCACAGTGGCTATGGTGAACCGTAGGTGAGCCGGGAGGGGGGGGGGGCCCCCGTTTTTCTTTTTAAATTTTGGATAAAATGGGGGTTTTTTTTTTCCCCCCCCCCCCCCTCTCCCGGTTCATGATATCCACCAAAGTGTCGGCCCTGGCATCACGAAAGAAAAATTCACCGGTCCGCCACTTGAGAAAGTTTAAGATCCACTGCACTAGTATGTTGGCCGTACTTCATTGGGCCAACGTATTTTCTTTGAACTGCAACTAACGTCTAATGTTAGCAACAATTATTTAACGTAATTATTTAACGGATTGTTTAACCATAAGTAGCGTTACTATGAATTTATAAGATTGTCCATAATGCTGAGCAGTACCTACGAACACACAGCACGGTTAAACTGGTTTTCTTTCGTGTGATTATCAAATCTTATTTCTGTGTACTGCGCTAAATTGTTTGCATGTCTTCTATGGGCCATCAATTTTCTACGGACTTGAAACTTCGTTAAAATATTAAGATGAAAACTTTTCCTTGCAGTCTTACCTTTATATTGTAATTTCAAGGGTTCACTGCAGACTTGTTAAATTCAAACTTCTTTACTTCTTCCTTTGACATAACGCAATTTACAAAAATAAACATTTAACAATCCGCACATGAATCGAGAAATTGTCCAACAAGACAGTTCGTGCATAGAGTTCTGTCCTTGTTGCGTTCTTGTTGGGAAAGACCTCCTTTCGCGCCAAACCATCTTCAATATAAGGGCCAGTTCTCGCTACAAAATATGGAAACACTTTCCGTAAAAGGAACGGACGTGTCTCTCACGTGGAACAATAACCAAAAACCCGGCATTCGAAAGTTGGCCAATGTTTCTTTTCATCGTTGAGTCGAACACCATAATTAGCTCTAATTATAGTCATTAGGTAATTACGGTCAAGTCAGCAAGCAAGAGATGGCAACTTTACACCTCCAACCCAACGCTGTGATTCGTCCACAACAAATCACGGTAAGTGCAGGCCACTAGTGATGCATATCACCTGGAACGCTGTACAGAAGGCAAAAAACAATCTCCAACCCTCTGAGCACAAACACATCACCGCACTTTGGCTGCACTGCACAACCCACCAACACTGCACAACACATTCCGCACACTGCCACCTCTGCACACTGCTGCACACCGCTGCACTCTTCTGCACATTGCCACACACCACTGCACTCCACAACACCACTCCACATCCACAACACGGCAACAGGACCATCTCAATACCAAACGGCCCCACTGACACACCAAATACGACACACCAATTGTACACTCTGCAGCACTCAGGAAACTCTCCCTTTAACGAGCAATCCATCCACTTATGCTTACAACACACCACAAGAAAGCCTTCAAAAAAACTTTCTTTTCGCTCCATCACTTCTCTTGCCACCCTAAACACACCATACCACAAAATACCACACACAACAATCCACCTCCCTGGATCCAACTCAAAAGTACTGTTCACCACCGGAGAAAACACATTTTTGCCATGGCAAACCCCCCTACACTCAGCATTAGGGCGTTTGTCCCCCTTTCCCCAGCAAAAAAGTAAACATGCAACACATATCCAAACAATGCTAACAATAACACTGTAAACCTTGCATGTTAACAACAACAAGAAAACTTCGTCAGACACAGCATTCAACAACACTTTGGGAGAAGCAAGCGCACACTGCAGCTTGTGAAAAGCTTTCCCGCAACTGCTGCCCCCTCCCAGTTTGTCTGGTGCCCCTTTGTTCACACTGACAGCTAAAGGCAATACTAACTTTGCATAGTCATTTAACACGTGCAAGCCATCACCGGTGAATCTTAACCTAGACTTGACTTTTTTCTTCGTGTTTATAACCAGTAAAGCCGATTTTGCTTCCACTTTCACCACAACTAGGCACCTACACCTTTGCTTTACCTTTGCAGACAAAGGGCCACTACCAGCTTCCTCGTTCACTTGTCTGCTCATGACATTCCCAGGTTTCCCTCCTGAATCCCACACCCGAGATCGCCTGTATAACTCTTTACCTTTCACTCCATTCTGTCCTTCCACTACCATGACATCGACTCCAACCTCATTACTAGTAGTAACTTGAGCAAACTCATCTTTCCCTCTTTCCTTCATTCCATCTGCTATTTCCCTCTTTAACCTCACCTTACTTCCGTGAACTAACTCCGCAGGAGTGAAGTTTGCCGTCTCACAAGTAGACTTACTTGCAAACTTAGCTGGTGCTAAAACATCATTCCCTTTGGCAGGATACTCCAAATCCAAAGCCCTGCTACAGTCTACCCCCGTCCTGTGCAGCCTTTCTACAGCCTGAGACTGCGAATGATAAGGCTTACTATTTACAAGGCCGATTTCACACTCTCTCAAGAAACAAGCCGCCCGTTCAGAAACAAACGGTTTTCCAAGAATCGATTGGAGTTCCACAGAGAACCCAACCTTTGAACAATTCACTAAGCTTCCATTTCCTACCGTGTGTGAGTTAGTCTCCCTGACAGCCACTGCTTCAGGATACCTAGTCGCCCTATCACAAACCTTTAAAACATGCGTTCCGTCCGACGTCACTTTGAAAGGCTTTACAAACTCAACATCCACCTTAATGACAGGTTCTTCTACAACCGGAACTAAAATCCTTTCGTCCTCTCCCTTCCTCACACCTTTTCTATATTTCTTACAGATTGCACACCACTCTATCCAATTTTTACATTGTGCACACACTCTTGGCCCATGCAATACTTCTTGCAACCTGGCAATGTTCGTTTCCGTGGCCTTGTGCCCAAAATAGGCATTAACATGTGCCATCCTTACCAGTTGCTCCGTAAGCATTTTTGGTACCACTACCTGGTCACACATTTTGGTGCCATTTACTGCCGACCATTTCCTACGTAAGACATCATCCTTCCAAAAAAAAGATGTACCTTCAATGTCAGCTGCCACTCGATATCCCTCCAACCCAGGATCAAGCACCTGCCCTTGCTTTAAAACTTCAGCTATAACAGCTAACAAGTCTTGAATTCCTGATGTCAGCAAACCTCCATTTCCATTCCTTACAACCTTTTTACCAATTTCCGTACTCCTTACAGAGTCGGCCACAACACTAGCGTGTTTATTGACTAAAACGTGTTGTGACTGGACAACTGTATCATTTTGTGCAAGCCCATTACCTTCGACCATGACACCAATTTCACTGCTTTCAGCAATTACCATATTTTCACTTGCAACATTTCGAACACTTTCCTCCGTTTCCTCATCTTCAACTTTAAAAAGACCATTCAATACATCACCATCAATAAATTGATCTACAGCCTGCTTTTCGTTACTTTTCTTTCCATTGATACCTGTTTTCGACCTAGCCATCGCAGTCCGTGTTTTGTTTACCTTTGTTTCAATTTTCTGTAGCTTTTCGTAAGACTTTTGGCTAAGCAGAAAGTCGTACGTTTCGTCCTTGAAAAATGGCGACACACCGCATTCCAGCATAATGTAGCCATCTTCTGTAGCCAACTTTACCTTTGCCACAGGAAAGTCTGTCACGTTTTGACTTACAACTGACGACAAAACAACTCGTTTCCCTGTGAACGAACTAGGCTCTACTATTTTACTTGAAACCACATCCATAAATGCACCTGTATCCAGCAAATAACTACCAGGCTTTCCATTAATTGTACATTTCTTACATAACTGGCTTTCCACCGAGTGTGTACCACTTTTACCTTTAAAAGAGCTAACGTCCTTTCCACTGTGTACACTAGGCAATTGAGTACATACATTTCCCACTGAGGCTTTGGTACCATTGTTGGGACAATCCCTTTTCAAATGCGAGCTCGAGCTACAAATGTAGCACTTACGTGGCTCGTCCGCCTTTAAAGGCGCTCTCCTACCAGACTGATTATTGTCGTTAGCTTGCGGCCTTGCTTGCGCATTGTAAGCCGAAGCTGTAGTACCATTGCTCGTACCATTATTACCTGAACCATTTCTAGTACCACTATTGCTATTGTTACCATTACCATTGTTACTGTTCCCATAGTTACTGGTACCATTCCCTTGGTTGTCTCCACCATTTTGCGAATTACCACTCCCTCCATTGTTTCTGCTACCTTGACTACCTTGATAACCATTACCATTCCGATACCTGCCATAACCATTACCATTGTTACCTCCTCCACGGTAATTATTTCTGCCCTGTGGTCCGCCTTTTCCATTGTCAGAACCACTCCCCTGTCTTAGAACTGCTTCTTGGCGATTAGCGCAGTAATCGTCTGCAAGCGAAGCTAAGTTCAAAACAGACTCTTGTTTACCCTTATCAATAAGCCATACTCTTATCTGACTTGGTACCTTATTCAAAAAGTCCTCTATTAATACCTGCTGGAATAATTTTTGGAAAGAATCCCCACAATCAAGTTCCTTAACCCATTCAGTACCCAGTGTTGTCAAAGTGTGAGCAAAATCTAAGTACGTTTGTTTATCAGTTTTTTTTGCTGACCTAAACTGGCCATGTAAACACTGCTCTGTAACATTAAATCTTACTTTAAGAGCTTTCACACACAGATCAAACTTTGCAAAGTCATCATCAGAAAGACGCATGAGTGTTTCCCGCGCTTTCCCTGTTAACAAAGATAACAATCTGAAAGGCCACTCTTCTTTGTTAAAGCCCATCCTATCACAAATTCTAGTAAAACCAGACAAGAAAACTAATATGTTGTCTTCCTTCTCCCTGAAGGGTTGGCACAACTTCGACATGTCATAACGTTTTTCCTGTTGTACAGACTCTGTTTTTACCTTTAATTGTTCTTGCTTAAAGGACAACTCTCTTGCCTGCATTTCATCATTATGCTGCCTAGCATTTTCATTTATACGCAGCTCATGCTCCTGTTTCTCCCTCGTTAATCTATCTTCCCGTTCCCACCTCTCTCGTTCTAGCTCTGCCTCCCTTGCAAATTTTTCCCTTGCTAATTCGTCCTCCCTTTCTCTTAATTCTTTTTCCCTTGCTAATTTTTCCCTTGCTAATTCGTCCTCCCTTTCTCTTAATTCTTTTTCCCTTGCTAATTTTTCCCTTGCTAATTCGTCCTCCCTCTCTCTTAAAGCCTCCTCCCTTTTTAATTTTTCTTTCTCTACACTTAACCTTTCCCTCTCTAATTCAGCCTCTAAAATTCGCCTTTCCTTTTCATCTTGCTTTTCCTGCCTTTCCCTTAATTCCCTTTCCTTTAGTTCCTGTTTCTCTTGTAATTCCCTCTCTTTTAGTTCCTGCTTTTCTTGTAATTCTCTCTCTTTTTCTTCATTTATTACCCTTTTAGCCTCCTCTACAGTTTTAACAGCTTCTTCAAGATCATCCACCAACAAAGTTTCTCCCTCCAACCCACCTTTAAACATAGCCAGAATTTCACTTTTTTTCTTAGGTGCATGCAACCCTAATTCCTCGCACACAGCTTTCAAATCAACCACAGTTTTATCACTAAGCAACTCCATTGTAAAATTACTTAATTACCTAAGCAACCAACAATAAAAAAAATAGCACCAACACGCACAACAGTTCCCGCAAGCTTTAAACAACACTTTTTTCCCAAACGCCCTAATACCAAGGTGTAAAAAAAAGTTTGCCACAGCTCACCTGTTGCCGCGTTGTGGAGACGCTGCCAAGACGACTTCTACATCCAAACTGACGAACCCAGGCTTGCACTGACGATGACTTCAAACTCTATTTCGCTTCTTCCATTACCGGAATTCGCCGAAATCTTCCTTCTCACACGACGAAGTGCAGCATTACCGCCCACTCTCGCTGATCGGAATGTTCTCCGTCCCTCGTCCAGTCGCAATCTTGTCTGCCAGCTCAGCTTTTCCGTCTCTTGACTCGTCTTTCTTGAACAGCAGGAAGCCCCTTTAATCTTCCTCCCACGCTGGTTGCCGCCAAAGACGAAATTCTGCCATGGAAAGTGAACCCACTGAGTTGGAGAAGCTCACCACTACCATCTAAGTTGACATTACCGCCGACTTTCGATGCAGCTGTGTCCCTTTAACGTGAAAGTCCGGATGTAAGCCCAAACTGCTGGTTTCTTCGACGTGTAAGTCCAGCTTGACCTCTGTCACCAATGTATTTACTTTACACTTGATGCAGACGCAATTTGCTTCACCACTGCCAATGTAGACACAAAGACAGCACCCTGACCGTTGAAACTCGAACAAATCGACATGAAATCCAGCTGCTTCCTCGACGTGAAAGTACGGCTACACCGCTGCCACCAATGTAATTTCAAGGGTTCACTGCAGACTTGTTAAATTCAAACTTCTTTACTTCTTCCTTTGACATAACGCAATTTACAAAAATTAACATTTAACAATCCGCACATGAATCGAGAAATTGTCCAACAAGACAGTTCGTGCATAGAGTTCTGTCCTTGTTGCGTTCTTGTTGGGAAAGACCTCCTTTCGCGCCAAACCATCTTCAATATAAGGGCCAGTTCTCGCTACAAAATATGGAAACACTTTCCGTAAAAGGAACGGACGTGTCTCTCACGTGGAACAATAACCAAAAACCCGGCATTCGAAAGTTGGCCAATGTTTCTTTTCATCGTTGAGTCGAACACCATAATTAGCTCTAATTATAGTCATTAGGTAATTACGGTCAAGTCAGCAAGCAAGAGATGGCAACTTTACAATATGCATAGTCTAAGGTAAAGATCGTCCATGGTTTTGGTGGTGTAGTGGATAACGTCTCTGACGCAAGTACGAGAGGTGCCGGGTTCACTCCTTAGCGGCGGACATGTTTTTTTTTTTTTTTTTCAGAAAAAATTTTGTTTGTTGATTTAACAATGGTGCCCCAACGTTGGCATGAAGGAGTCGTGCCAACTGCTTTCACATCGTTGGCCCAGCGTTGGCTAAGTAACGTCAGCAAGGTTGGGTTACAAACACCGCCCCAACGTTGAGCCTATACGTTGGCAAGACGTTGGCCAACGAGACAAAATAAGGTTGGGCCAACCGTTGGGTGCAAACGATGGCCCAACAATTAACCATAGGCAATACAATGTTGGGCCAACTGTCGGCCAACTAATCAATGCTACTCGGGTTAGCAATCTACAGTTTAAAAACTGGAAGATTTAAGGGCATTGAAGAGACAAGTGATCTATCTTTGGTGTGTGGAATGCACAAGTTTGAAGATGAATTTTGGAGATATTCGGATTTTTAGCCGATTTGTGTAGCAGCGGTAAAGGAGCACGATCTAGAAGTCTAGTGGCCCCTCACAAAGCCATTCTCCATAACATACCGTAGTGGAAGATCTTTTAATGCGAGGAATGTGGAAAATAATTACGAATGGTATTTAAAAAAAACTCACTGGAACTGCTAATTTCAAACGTTTTGAAACAACGCTGTTGCGTCTTTAATCATTTCTACAGCTAACCTCGCTAATTGTGGCAGGCTATCCCGATTCTTCCGTAAAGATCGATGTTGGATTAGTTTGTTTGTTTCGGATTGTTCGTAAATTCACGAAATGCTAAACAGAATGGAAATGAAAACACGAAAATAAGTTTAGTAACAGATATCCGTAAGAAACAGGCGGTTAACGCGGCGTTTCGCGAGAAACGAGACAGTCCAATGTCGAAGGGGTAGGGGCAACCTCACCAGCACATAGCGCAAGTGGTTTTACCTAACCCCTGAGACATTCGACTGCGCCATTTCGAGCAAACTAGCAATTATCGACGGTTAATTGCTTATTTCTCACGGATATGTGTTTTAATTGTAAGGTGTGACGTTTAGCTAACATAGCGACTTCTTTGAATTAAAAATTTTTTTTATTTTGTACATTTTGTTTGTGAGTTATAATAATTTAGGAATCTTTCCATATGACTGATGTAAATTCCTGAACGGAAACTTCCGGTTTAGATACTTGCTGTATCGGAAAGAAACAACTACGAAAAGGCTTAATGTTTTTACCCCAGTTTCCGAATTGTGTGTTTAAGGCATGGGCGTTATTTTTTCCTACTACACTCTAAAATACACTATGAGCTTGAGTCGTATTGTTAGGTGTATTTCAAAGTGTCAGTAGCCTAGTTTTTGTTCAGTCCGGGCAAAAGCTTTCCGGGTTAGGATTGAGTGCGACATGTTTGGTTTTTTTTCGTGTCGGTACGAAAAATGTTGCCAGTTGCAAATGTGCCTGTTGATGCTGGTTGTGCAATGGGATGTCCTAGCTGCGTAGTTATGAAAAGTCTATCATTATGTCACGTGGTGGAGCTGTTCGCATGGTGCAGCAGGGTTTGTTTTTGTGTAGACCCCGTAAAATATCAAAGTAACCTTCGGTGACGTGTGTGGGTTTTCAGATTAACCGTGTATAACGATTACACTTTAGTAATGGGATATGTTAGCGTGACGTCATACGATTGATTGGTAACTTGTAAAGTATGCTTACCTTAACCCCCAAACCAGCACTAGGCACATCATACTGCTTAAAGCATTGCTAAATAAATTTCATCTTTCCCTCCCTCAAAGAAGAATAACCTTTCGTGAAATCCATTTTAAACCATTTTTTTCAACAAGAAAACTATATGACGTGTCCCTAATCGTGACTTGTATGTTTTCAGGCAACCAAAATCTCCCGATCAAAAGACGTTTTTGTTTTCACTGTCACATTGTTATTTTTCGCCAAACGCATTAAAACAACCAAACTGCCTTAGTTGTAAAGACTCGTGGCTAGTGGTTGTCCATAAAGTATTCAATAGTTTTAAAAACAAAAAAATAAAATAAAACTATTTATCCAATGAATCAAAGCATTACCCCAATAGAAAGAATGATATTTAGTTTTTTTTTTCCGGTCACCATATCTCGATGTCTCAATATCTTGACATGAAAATCCTCAAGCATCACGCGAGCACGAATGAGACAGCCAAAAACTGAACTTTTTTTTTTTTTGCGCAGAGGACCATTAACGGGAGCAACTACGTCGAAATGCTCGAAAACTATACAATATCTCATTGTGAGGTGTTTCAACTACACATCATCTAGCTAAATCCGCCTCATTGGAGCCTTGTATAGTAAGGGAGAAACTCTACCATTAATTCCGAGGGCGCTGGAGAGGTAGTGACGGCCCAATTTTTGGCCTTCCTGTTCGCCTGACGTAACGCCTCTCGACTTCTTTTTGTGGGGATTTGTGAAAGACATTGTATAAGACGAAGGTACACGACGGTGAAACACTACGTCCACGGATAATCGCCGCAATTGCTTTCGCGACGCCTGACATGCTACGAAATACATGGATGGAGGTAGCCTTATCGATTAGATATTTTGAGTCACGCACACATGGTGCCCGTATTGAGATACGGTGAACGGGAAAAAAAAAAACAACTTTAAATATCATTCTTTCTATACGTGTAATGCTTTAATTCATTGGATAAATAGCTTTTTTCCCCAGATTTTTAAAACTGTATATGAATACTTATGAACACCATGTATTTTTATCTGGAAAAGATGGACGTTGATGTCGTCATTAAGTCTCGGCTGGCGACACACTAGTGTGTGTCTTAATGAACAAAGAGTCATTGAAATTTGGGCGATATGATTGGGAAATGGGTGGGGGCATTGACTGGAGAAGAAACGGTTGGTCTTGACAAACGCTATCAAAGGTACTCCATTGCTTATCAAGTATGCATCACAGACCATAGGATTAAACCGAAGCCTTGTAAGAAACAAAATTGTATTACTACTGAAAAATGAACAGAACTAAAACTGTATCAGAATACTGTAGGACCTACGTCACATAAATACGGTAACTCATTGCATGCCGTGAGTGGCATCCCACCATACATTTAAGGCGTGCAGGAAAGCATCGCACGCTCTTCAGGGGCAGCAAGCAGATATTTTTCGTGTTTCTATAGACCAGTGACATTTTGCCGCCAT
Source organism: Lithobius niger (assembly GCA_023313725.1). Classification (NCBI taxonomy): domain Eukaryota; kingdom Metazoa; phylum Arthropoda; class Chilopoda; order Lithobiomorpha; family Lithobiidae; genus Lithobius; species Lithobius niger. The sequence goes on from JAHWFP010012729.1 coordinate 232,435, forward strand.
ATTGGCACCAGTATGGGTTTTCGAGGCCATAACTACAAGGTGCACTACATAAAAATGGAGGGAAAAACAACGGAAGAGCGGATTTCTTAGGCTTAAAATAACGTTGTTTTTTCCAACAACAAAAATCGCGCGTCTTAGTTCTAAGAAGTCACTCTTCACAGCATCGGTTTCAGTAAGACGCCCTTCTGTTTCTCTCTGCAGTGCCCCTTGCAGCTAACCCATTAAGGCTCCAGCATAGAGTTATATACAATAAAACTGCGTCGTGTCACTGCTCTATAATGCTGATGATTTTCCTTATTGTTTTAGTCTTCTGTACAGCTGAAACAACTGAGAAGACTGTCGCAACGACTTTGTCCGTCTGTCTGTCGCCTATTCCAACTTCAGGACGTACCAGACGGTTTTCACCATTGATTCAGCGACCAAAAATTAGTTTAAAAACACTCCATATTAAAACAGTGTTGCTTCCTTATAGGTAATAGACTTTCACGACGTAGCTCAATGAAATATATAACATTTGATCGTTGCATTTAACCACTAGAGGATGACCAGCTACCCTAAAAACAAAAGGATTTCGTTAACGGCATACATTTATTATCTTCATTTAAAATAGTCTCGACGCCGTGTGGCGTCGATGAATTGGCTTACTCCTACCAAATTCTCTGCTACTTACGAAATTAAAACGGCAAGTAAAAATTAGACCTAAGAGCTAACAGTTACGCCTAAAATCTAAAACTAGCCTGAAAGCTAACACATTTTTAAGCGGCAGTTGTGATCGTTATTACTTTTAGATCATACGATAGAGATCGCTATTGCAGTTCGTGGTAAGAGGCGTGCACGTCAATATTTTCGAATGATGCAGAAGCGTACAGAGGACCGGTTGCAACTAGGCAGTCGCAGCCGCAGCAAACGTTGAGCCTGGTTTATTCACACGTAAAGTGCTGTTCAAGTAAACTCTCATGAGCGTGTTGGCGCACGCAGAAAAGCCAAGCGAACGGGAGATAGATTCATATCTACCGCTCTGCTCTCGCCTGAATCAGAATGGTGAGATACATATTCTGCATTTCGTTAGTGTACGACGAAGGCAGCATATATGCTACAGGCAAGTTGCCACAAATGTGAAAACTCTGTATATCTTAAATGGACACCCGGCCTGCCCTATAACATTCCGCGTGCCAAATTACAGCTACGCGCAGATCTTCATCCGAGCAATTACACTGTCAAGGTCGGCTGGGGTGGTAGCTGCGTTCCTCGCATCGCTGCTGTCTCGGTTGCCATTGTGAATATAACACGAGGCAGAATCAAGTCAACGATTGTGTCGTCACAAACCGGAATGATTCTCGTATTTTAAAATCACAATTTATAATTTTCTACGCTAGTGTCTTATAATTTTGCTTCGGCAATCTATTGGAATAATTAATTTTAATTTTTACCGCATTAGTCTATTAGATTTTAGATCTCATGGTAATTATTAGAAAATTAGTAGATGTACACACAGAGATGAAACGTCATGATTATTGCACGCGCGCAATGCATTATTTAGTGACGGAGCGAATGGTGTAAGTCCAGTAAGCTCAATAAAATATCAATCAATATCAATCAGTTATTAAGTAAAGTTCCATTATGTTCAACAAAAATGTTTAAAATCTCCTAGACGCCACGTTTAAAAAAGGATTTTTAGCAAGGGAAAGACTAACGGTAAGGAAAGAGACCTATGGGGCCGTACTTGATGTGGAGGATCGAGAAAAAAGGCGCTGGGAGGTATATCCCTTGAAAAACGATGCAAACATCAATTTATAAAATCGAACAGCTACTGGGAAATCAGTGCAAACTTTTGTTTGTGTTAGGATAAATTTTACAAACACTATCACAGTTTAACTGCAGCTTCGCGTGTATTACCCTTACTCGAAAGACTTAAAGGTACATTCAGCCTGCCTTATAACAGCCACGCGCAGATCGCCATCCGTGCATTCTACCATCGTACCGTTTTGCGAGATTCGGCGTAGTAATACAAGGCCAATGCGTTCCTCGCAGTGAGGGAAAGCAGCTACCATCACAGTTGGCCTTGGACGTAGGAGACGAAACAGCATCAACGCAAGAATTACGTCGTCGCAAACTGGAAAGATTTTCTTTTTTTAAAAAACATACTTTATCATTTTTTCGGCTAGTATCTTATAATTTTTCTTCGGCGATGTATTGGCATAAATAATTTTAATGTTTACCGCATTAGTCTTTTAGATTTTTGACCTCGTGGTAATTATTAGCAAACGATTAAAAATTAGTACATGCACATACACAGATGAAACGTCATGATTATTGTAAGCAAGAAAAGGATCATATAATCGCAGGATGGTATTAAATTAGTTACCAACATGCAACAGAAAATCTCCTAGAAGCCGCATTTAAAACTGATTTTTAGCAATCAAGGCCCGCTATCTCAGCGGGCCGTGTTAGCAATTGACTAACGGGAAATAAATAGAACTTTGGCGCCGTACTTGATGTGGAGGATCGAGAAAAATGGCGTTGGGAGGAATGTACCTTTAAGTTTTTCCAACATTTTCGAGTTACTGCGACTGAATTTGCTCACCGTATTCAACCTTAATGGCGGTTGCCATCCCATAATCTGAAAGCGGAAGTACTACAGATCGCTGTCCCTCAGGCGTTAGTCGGATCACGTTTTTATACCGGCCAGGTTTCGGTTGCCCGAACGAGTTTTTGTGTGCAGGTTTCTGATGTTACATAATTAGCTGCAGCGATCGAGGCTCGTAATTTTGAAAATTGCAAAATATTGAAAATCATCATTTTCTTGGGAGCCCGTCTAAAAAAAATGTTATATGCGTCCTTTAAACGCAGTTATCGTCCTAGGAAGAACACGGTTTTTGTTCGTACGTCGCGACGTCAATTGGCGGCTTGTGGCGATTTTCATAATAGTAATTTAAATTTTACGTAAATTTGCGTGACTAATTTTTATCATCTGTAAAAGTATTCTTAAAAGAGTTTTTAAAGTTATTGCTCAGCTACAGTTAAGCCATTTATATGCGTTTGGAATTTATAGCGAACTGTCGTGTACCCAAAAAGGGCTCCAAAAGAGAGGCAGCTTCTCATTGGCATTCTTTTGGGCTGTAACTGTCAGAACAGAGCGAACACAACGCACCACTGTTAGAGACAGTTTGGCTCCAAACTCGACATCGCGCGTGCGCAGTGATGTTGCATCAGCCGTTCAGTACCTTCAGAAACTGCAATCACAGCTCAGCAAAATCAATCAGCTCAACAGAGCACTCGTTACGTCATAACTTTAAGGTGACCAGACATGGCTAATTGATTGGAACAGGCTAGGCTAATGGATGTACCCAGGCGCGAGCAATGCCAAATTGCGAACCATCTCGGGAAGGTGGTTTGGAGTGGTTGCCCGTGGTGGAGCTTTTGAGCATGCGTGAGGAACCGGAAACAGATTCATCGCTGACGATGGTTGACGTAAGCAAGCCACATCAACACGGATATAGTAGGGAATTAGCTGAACTGTCGCCAACAGTGTTGCGTTTGGTTCGCTCTGTTCGGTGCTTTAGGAAGGTACTGTATCGTTCTCAGCTGACAGAAACAACACAACTCAATCCAAGGCCAGCTGAGATAGTCGCTGCATTCCTCTCTTCACTCCAGGCTTCACTCCAAGCCCATCAGCTTTGTGCTCTTCCGGTATTAGTTAGTGACAGCACGCCAGGAGTTGTCCAGTACCGTATGGCATGAGAAACAGCGGGGATTGAAATGTGAACAAAATTTATGCCGGAAAATTCGTAAATTTACTCAGCTACCTGTTAAACTTTAAACCTACAAAGAATAACGATCAAATTGCGAGATTTGGTGCATACTCATGGCTTTTCACGGATTTACTTAGTCAAGATACAAATTCCTTAGGGTTCTCAGGCCGTACAGTACTGCTACCGGAACAGCAGTAAGCTGATGGGCCTGGAGTGTAACGAGGAAGGCAGCTACTAAATCAGCTGGTCTTGAATCAATTGAATCAGTGAGAGTCTCCTACAGTATAAAGGTCCTAACAGAACATGCCAAAAAAGGCGACTAAAATCTACTGGTCACCAGGTGTGATAGGTGCTGACAACATGCGACGAATTACCAAACTAACGAAAATACCAACAAAGTTTCCAAAGTCTACCAACCGAGGGCACCACTTACCAAGACTGTCGCGCCGCCATTTGTGTCGCTTTTTTGCTTAGCATTAGGGAAGCTGTTTTGGCCTTTACAGTTGGAGGCTCTGACCGGTGCCACTTTTGGCGGCCATTTTGTCCAAATAGTCGTATGCGCTAGTTTTCACCCAAGATATAAGGCCTACACTATAGAGACCCAGGACAGGCAAATTACGTGGAAGTTTTGGCAATGAACCTACCGTTGGAGAAGGATCCCAGCCTTTCATAAGACCTCTGAAACACCAGTAGCCATTTCGGACTTGCTGTCCACTACACAGGGTGATCCACAAAAACTGACGGCCCACCATTTTCTAAGTCAAACTTGTCTAGTTAGCCCCCCTCAGAATCAGGAGAGGACAGAAATCAAAGCTAATGAAACTGGAAGATTTCTGTCCTCTCCTGGTTCTGAGGAGTGCTAACTAGAAAAGTTGGACTTGGAAAATGTTGGGTCGTCCGTTTTTTTGTGGACCACCCTGTGAATATGCTTCCTCAGTTTCATAAAAGAGCATCACCAGAAGAAATTTGCTAGTACTGTATTTCGGAAATTCGCCAAATCTGTTTGGCGGTTTGGGTTGATACATTAAAATTTTTTCCCTCCCAAAATGAGTCTTCACCAGGGATGTATGTACATGAACATTTATTTACTTTTGCTGTAATGTAATGTCAACAGTCTGTTCAACGCTTACAAATTAATTTTGAACGTCTGGCTGTGGAGTGGAAATAAATAGAATCACCCACCTTTCAGCGACATCTAGTAGCAGAGTTAAACAAAATTGTTTTGAATCGTGTGAAATCTCTGGATCTCAAGTCGTTCTTTTTTTTTTTTTTACTTCCGGTTTCACTTCTGCTTTAGGAGTGTAAAATTGGCACCACAATCCGATGTGAAACTAAAAACGGCACAAAAATCTTGAGTGAACATTTCCTTATCAAATCATCCATCGCTATACATTTTTGGTGCATTTTCTTTTCCTCAGCTGAAGCACAATACTGTACAGGCTGCGTAAGCATAGAGCGCTGCAAGCGGTAGATCACTGAACTAACTATGCATCACCAGCGCCACACCGGCTGTTTTATGAACTATAATCCAATTCAGTACCGTTTCGTCCAATAAATCCGGTAGTCTTAGCACTGTACGAAGATTTAACACAACACTGGTCTTTTTCACATGAACGTGTCACTCTGGGCACCCATTTTTTCACCTTGGAGCAAAATCATAGTCAGCTTGGGGCCTGCGCGGGTGATACAGAGACGCCTGGGCTGGTGGGGAGGCAAAGGACCCTGGGTACAAACCAGCCGGCGGTGAACGCGGGTAGGGCGTCGGCCGCTGGGGCGTCTTATAAGCGTAGGCTTCGTATAGGGGTCCGTAGGCACACAGTTCAGAGGCGTATGGAGGACCCAGTGAGAACTGGGGAGGCGGGGGTGGGGGGATGGAGCCCCTCATCCCACCCCCACTACCCCCAATTTCCTCATCTGCAACACAAAAAAGACAAGAGTTAGTGGAAGGAATTCGTGGAATGCGGGGGAGGTGAGGAAGGGGAGAGAAGAGGGAAGGCTGCGTGGGTGGCGAACTATGGCAAAACAACACTTTTAGACCCGGATACCCCGTGCGCGCTCAAGAGAGTTAGGAACACAGATTTTATCAAGGCTGTTTACAAGTATTTTTATAATTTGCTGAAGTTTTTTTTTTTATGTAGGGTTTAGGATAATATATAAATCATTCTTGGCATGAATCGTTTTTTTGTTTTATTTAGCATGGTTGAAGAGGGCCCTGCATGGTTGCATTAAAATTGGCTGCACCTTACACGACTAGGTTACGCAATAAGGCTGCTAAAAACGCCAATTCAAAATCCTGCTTACTTGCCGTCGGTCAAAATTACCAACAGAGAAAGTAAATGAATAAGAACAAGTAAAATAACTTTTGAAACAAACACTTTTAAAGTGGCACTACCACAATCACCGACTGAAAACCGTACAAAAATTCCGTGGCGCCATCTAGCGGTAGTGACATTGTTAACAGAGCTTGACAAACCAAACCGAACGAAACCATTTTCAAGGCTTTTGCAAGGTTAATTTGCAACCAATGTCAATGCTGATTGCGCAGTATATTATCAAAATTAAGTCCAGTATTTTACCAGATGTTATTGTTATCACCCAGTGACAGCGTCAGAACCGAATAGTTGGAGGGGGAGGGGGGGGGGGAAGAGAGGTACATCTGGAAACAGAGTGGGCCAAGGATTTTTTTTTCGTAAGGCAGTCGCATTAGTCAGTTTTATTGCGTTTAATTCAACCTCAACGTAACGTAAGATTTAAAAAAAATGCGCCCCACAAACGTACAAAATAAAGTAGTCTACACATATATTGCAAAGTTGCTGTAAAAATAACTAAATAAATAAAATAAGCAATAAAAGTTTGGTTTATTCATTTTATTTCAAGTTTAGCCTGTAAGTTTTTATTATTATTTTGTTTTCTGGTGGTGACCCGAACGTTGGGGCAGGGGTGCCGACGGGGGGCGGGGGAGGCCCATCCTGGCCCACCCCTAGCACCGTCACTGTTAGCACCATTGCGTTTTTATTTTGCAGTAATAAACTAAATTGTCGTAAACAACGAGGAACGCTGTGTGCCCCATCCCACCAATCGACAAGGAAGACGGACGAATATAACAAACGGAACAGCCCTTGCTCAGCTGCCCCTTTTGACAAAAATTGCTTGCACTGCACGGCACCTCTCTGTTCTCAGAAGCAATGGCTTCGGTTGATAAACTATTTATTCATTTATTTATTTTATAAATACCTCAATAAATATTACCCTTACGGGCGTTCACCTCATAGCAAACAAAATACACTCTTAAAATTCAAAGCCGTTTTAAGGCTCAGACAACAAAAGTTCGTGTTTTCAAGGTTTTTCAAGCCTTGCATTTTCGGTTTTCAAATATAAGGTTGTTCAGGAAATTCAAGGCCGTGAACAAACCCTGTGTTAGCCTTTAACAGCTTGCTCCCAGGTGCACGATGACGTACCAAATTTTCACTCAATAATTAAGGAGGTCATGGTTTGTTTGATTCATTAAAAGAAATGGCGTTGCGCATTCCACCGCTTGACGCAAGCAAGCGCTGGATATAACCAGAGAACGTTAGATGTTGCCAGATCAACTGCAGACTTTCAATCGGTGATAGTGCCATTACACAAAGATTTAATGTGCCATTAAATTAAGATTTTCTGTTGGAGACCCAACCAGAATCCATCCCATCTTTAAGACAAGCAACTCTGATGAGTTCGTGTTGCTCATAACCAACGTCGAGCTAACGAGAGTTCGATGTAAAAATTCACACTATGCACCGAAATTGTCTTTTAAAGGGGACATTCCCTCCAAATGCGATGTGTAGCAATTGTCTTCGATAACACAACAAGTAGGCCTATACAGTCACAACGCTTATCCACTTTCCAGTCGCTTGCAACAATTCCGTTTTAAAACTTGGTCGCAAATAAAAATTCTAGTTTCGTAATCCTGGGATTATTACCTTTTCAACGCGAAATTGGAAGTTCACGTGATTCGACTGCACCCTCGCCGGATCACGTGACGCCAAGGCCGGCTAGGAAACAAGCTCCTGGGCCGGAAACTTGGTAAGATGGACGGATGGAGCATGTAACGTTCTGCCTGCCAATAGCCTGGGAACGGGATAATTTTATGCGTGCCCAGACCTAAAATTTGGCGCGATTATACGGCGTCACTGATAGCCTACTTCCCTTATCAAACGTACGTACGCCAAATTTACGACAACAAATTCAGCCCCCGCTTGAAAAATGATCCCTCTCCCTACCTTTAAATCAAAGACACCCCTCCCTCCGTCCGAGTTCCCCTTCATCTCTCTAGGGAATCCCCTGGTCATTCTGTAAATCTCTCTTTCAACGCCGTCAATAATTTTACCCTCCCCTTCATAACAAATGGGTGTTGCCTTACCTTTGACATCTTTGCACGTGTTGTAGGAGGAAGGCGGGGCCAAGAGGGGAGGTTGCTGATTGGTGGGCCGGGCAGGAGGTCGAAGTTGACTCAACACCTCCACCACACTGAAACCAGAGAACATAGGTATGGGTGACAAGCAAGGTGGTATATAATAGGTGGAGAAATGGCAGTGCGACGAGGAACAGATCATACGTTTACATAAAAAGGTGAACAGATTGGCTTGGCGAATTGGTAATTATTTGGAATAACTACTTCACTTCGTCACTTTCGGCATTACGGTTCAGAACATCATAACGAAAATTTACGCAAATGCTTATTTATTTTTAATAAGAATTATTAAAACCAGTATTAAAGGGATATACCTCCCAGCGCCATTTTTATCGATCCTCCACATCAAGTACGGCCCCAAAGGTCTATTTACTTACCGTTAGTCTTTCCCTTGCTAAAAAACCGTTTTAAAATGTGGCGTCTAGGAGATTTTCTGTTGAATATTGTTAACTATATTTAAGAACGATCCGTAACTATATGATGCATTGCGCGCGTACAATAATCATAACGTTTCATCTCTGTGTGTACATCTACGAATTTTCTAATAATTACCATGAGATCTAAAAATTAATAGACTAATGCGGTAAAAATTAAAATTAATTATTCCAATAGATCGCCGAAGCAAAATTATAAGACACTAGCCTAGAAAATTATAAATTGTGATTTTAAAATACGAGAATCATACCGGTTTGTGACGACACAGTCGTTGACTTGATTCTGTCTCGTGTATACTATTCCCAAAACCAACCGAGGCAGTAGCTATGCGAGAACTGCAGCTACCACCCCAGCCAACCTTGACGCTGTAATTGCTCGGATGATGATCTGCGCGTAGCTGTAATTTGGCACGCGGAATGTTATAAGGCAGGCCGGGTGTCCATTTAAAACGCTACTCACACTATCAGCCGTAGTGAATTCGACGCCATTCTGCGAGAAGAGCGCAACAGAAAACCTGATTTCGACCAGAACATCAGTAAACGGATATTATCTCTGGCCGGACAACTTTTTGGTTGCGGTTTCCGATGTTATATGTTTAGTCGCAGCGAGCGCGCGGCACGACGGTAATTTGGGTACGAAATGATCATCATTTTTGTAGACAACGATCTTGATTTACCCTAATTTTCAGATTTTACGTGTTTTTATCTGCACATTATCTGTAAAATCTGCAAATTAGAGTAAACCAAGGTCGCTTTTCACGAAAATGACAGCCAACCCCCCCCCCCCCCCCCCCCCAAAAAAAATGATGTGCCTCGCTTGCTGCGGCTAAACATTTAACATCAGAAACCGCAACCAAAAACGTATCCGGCCAGATATAATTTTCGTATATAATGTTTTGGTCGAATCAGGTTTTCTTGTTTCGCTCTCATCTCGCAGTATGGCGGCGGCGTCACTACGCCTTTGAGTTGCGTTTTAACATATTTTAATAATTCTTTTTAAAAATAAATAAGCGTTTGCGCACGTTTTCGTTATGATTTTCTGAACCTTAATGACGAAATGGGACCAATAGGTCGGTGAATGAAGTCGATAGTGCGGAAAGTATCAGCGAATTTAGTTGAATTTGTACAACCGCGTTTCTTTACCTCGAAGATATTTAGCGCTGCACAAAGAGAACTCGAAGGGATTTGAGACTTTAGCTTACAATGCATACCGTACGCTGTTATTCCTAATACAAAATTTAAATTAGCATGCATACATTACTGTAAATTATATAAAAGGAAAGAGGACAACAAGCCATACAGCTAAAATCATACACTAGAAATTACATAGTACAGTAATCGACCTTATGCACTGACGTTTTGTCGGAGTGGCATGACCAGCTATGGACACTCCTCCACTGTCATAAAGATGACTCACTGGTCATATAGCGGGTTCAGTGAGTCAACTTTATGCCAGTGGAGGAGTGGCCTTACCCATAAAAGCGTTATGCTAGTGATCTGGGGACGAACTGGGTTGCCAGTTCGATTCCGAGTCGAGCCACTCCAACGAAACGTCTGGTGTGTGACTTTCGCTGGTTGGCTTGTTGTCGAGGGGTCCGAAAAACGTGTAAACCATGACCATCCTATGATTTATGAATATAAATCAGTGCTAGACCAGTAAGTCATTAAATCCCTGTAGATGCAAATCAGTAAATCGATGGTAAATCACCGTAAATCAATAAATCGTCTGTAAGTAGGAATAAAGCAGTAAATCAAGTGCAAGCGATTGGCCATCGAATTCGTTTTGGTACGATCGTGTGGTTTGGAAAAGGGTTGTAAATCAGTACATCAAAAGTAAATCTAAATCCAGTGTACATCATTAAATCAGGTGTAAATCCACTATAAATACATAAATCACCTTAAATCAGGAAATTAACATAATTCTGTAAATCACTGCAAATTAAAGATAACCAGTAAATCAAAGGTAAATCAGCAAGTCAAGCAGAATGGAAATTAAAATGGGAGGCATGGCCTATCAAAATCGCTGGAATCGGATGCGTGTGTAGGGTCCGGTAACGAAGAAAAACTCAATATTAAAGGGTGGAAACGTGTCCGTTTTGTAGCAAAAAGTACCCTCAACATCATGAGGGATGTGAGTATGGGGATACGAGCTGTAATGCTTTCTTTCTAAGACAGGGATGGCGAACCTTTCTTTACATACGTGCCAGTAAAACAAAATTAACTTACGAAATATGCAGTACGTGCCACATCAGTGCGACTTCTGTTCTTGTTCTCATATGCTAATTTTTCGATGAGCGGTCCGTACGTGCCGCATGCTGCGCTATTCTCTTTCAGGAGGCAATTCTGTGTGGTCGAATATATCGTGTTCGTGTGTGCGTATATTAGTTCGCAATAGTATGGAGCAGTGACATTTGCCGCCATATTGGCACCAGTATGGGTTTTGGAGGGCATAACTACAAGGTGCACTACATAAAAATGGAGGTTAAAACAGCGGAAGAGCGGATTTCTTAGGCTTAAAAATAACGTTGTTTTCTCCAACAACAAAAATCGCGCGTTTTAGGTCTAAGAAATCACTCTTCACAGCATCGGCTAAGTTCAGTATGACGCCCTTCTGTTTCTCTCTGCAGTGCCCCTTGCAGCTAACCCATTAAGGCTCCAGCATATAGAGTTATATACAATAATACTACGTCGTGCCACTGCTCTTTAGCTCATTCCAAACGTTACTAACAATGAAAACGCCAACTTTACATGGCATGAAAGCTGCAAGGACGTTCATTCCTCGTTGAAAGATAAGTTGATCTGTTTTGGTAGTATTTTCTTTTCAGGCCTATTTTGTGTTGGGGGCTAGTTCTGCTTCTTTGTTATCCAAGTTCTTTAATTCATCGTTCAATTTTTGAATATGCTGTACACCGATCCGCGAGTCTCCCATTTCACTCAAACCACATGTCACGTGAGGATTGCCACCATTGTTCGTAACGAGACGGGGGAGGAAATTAAGTCAAAAATGCCTTGGTGCAACTTCTTATATACGTGCGTTTATTTTGTAAGGGAAAACTACCTCATAATAAGCTAATTTTTTCTTTAGAAAGGATCGCGTGCCACTAGAAAAGCCTTTGCGTGGCAGCTTTGGTACGCGTGCCATAGGTTCGCCACCCCGGCCCTATAGGTCTGGGTTAATACGCATACCAAAATTTATTAAAATCTGATTGGTAATAAACTGGAAAAGCGATACTGTAACGCTTATTTTATTCTTGGGATTCTCACATTTTTATACAACGCTCACTACATCCCAACCTACATAAAGTTCCTCTATAAAGTTTGTTTTAGCCACTTTCATCGAAAAATGATCGAAATTGATAAACTAGTTCGGAAGTTCATGCGTGTTATTGCTTGTCTGTTTTGAGTTTGGTTCAGTTGGTTGGTTTGGTTGGGGAATGCGGGGGGGGGGGGGGGGGCGCCGGGGGTGCGGACTGGGAAAAGGAGTTACCCGGGGACGGGGGCATTGGGGGAAATCTGGCCATACAATGGGAGAATGTGGCGGGGCAACAGGGGTAGTCGGTGGAGGAGAGGGGGAAGTGGGAGTCGTTACCGTTTTCATTTTATGCTGCCCAGTAAAGTATTTCGCTCAGTTATGCGGGGGTAGGCCTGCAGCTAGTTTTTTTTTTTTTGAAAGACGTAAGTCTTCGTAATTTCTTAAAATTAAGACACGGAAATAAATCATTCTTTATGCGTGTACGGATGAAAAGAAGCCACGAAAGAGGTCAAAGCGAAGATGAAGGCCTATCGCATATTCTGATCAGTACCAATAATGATCAAGATCGATACTTACCAGTCATCGGGATCACAATCTCGGAAACCCTTAGCAAAAGGATTACTGGCGATCTTGAGTTGGGTGATCTGTAGGGAAATATAGAAAAGGAAAGTCACTTACAACTTCCGGTCTGGTGGAAGAGCGTTGAAACAAGGGTGGGGACGGGGTTGGACAAACAGCGTGCGGCGGGTTAGGGGCTCGAATGTCTCGAGAGGGGTGTCAGAAGCACCCGGTCCATCAACGCAGGGTCATTGCTACCCGAGCAGCGAAAAGCAAAACAGAAAGCGTTCGCAATTTATGGTTTCGTTCTATGTTGACTTAGGGAGAAGCGGCTGCGGGGGTGTGAGATGGTGGCGGGGTTGGGGGAGGAGTGAGTTGGGGGGGGGGGGGGCAAGACTCACCCGGTGGTTCTGGTAGGCTGTGACGGCTGTGAAGCGCGTCTCTGCGAACACGAAGGTTTTGAAGTTTTCCGTACGCGATGCGTCTTCTTCCCTCGGGTTGACCAGGACGACGTGGAAGCGGGGTTGGTACCGGTGCATCGAATTGAGGATGATCTGGGGATTAGCACAGATTAAAAGGATTAGTCAACTGGGACATTTCTGAAATGTAGGCTATCAACGCCAGGGTAAATGTGTGAGGATAAAATTTACGAGGTTCTCCCTCAACCGAAACCCAAGCGGTTGACCCGTACCAGTTTTAGCCGGCCAATACTATTCCAGATTAAAACAGATGCCAGGGCCCCGATAAATCTTCTGCAAATCCGTGTAAAATCTTGAAAACTTCAGATAAATAGTAAAATCTTACTTAAATATTTAAATCCCAGCAGCAAATCCGCAAACCTCCGTAAATCCGTTGGGAAACAGATTTACTAATCTCGTACATTTGTTTTATCTTTGTCGAACCCTGGCTAGTCGAATCCGGAACTTCTGGTGTATGACAGGTATCAGCATTTAAATCTTTCGGATATGGTAAAGTAAAAAAACAAATTTTAATACTTACATGTCCATTATCGTCGAGTTGATTGTTAGTAAGCTTGAGCTTGTCGAAAGACACGACTTGCTTCATCCACTGGCTCCCTCGAGCGGGAGAATCCGGATGAACGTGTATCCGGGGTGGCATGTTAGGGTCTGCCTTACCGGCCACCACCCAACTGGAACTGTGGAAGGCGTATCGGTACCGTTTATCGTCGACCGGTACGAAGTCCATCATGACAAAGTAATCGGCTAGGGGGTCCATACCGAATAATTTCACCTGGAAGGTCGGGAACATTCGTCTGGGGAAAAAATAAAGGAAAACAAACCTTCTTGGTAAAATACCAGTTCAGCTGCAGGATTAACAAACACAAAACAGACTGACTTCAACATGCTAAAAAGCGGAAACCAAGCTGTGTGGGGCTTCATTCTACTGAGTGTTATAGACACCCACATTTAGGCCTATTAATGGGGTGATCACTTAAAATCAAGCTGCTCTAACCCGTAGAGATCTCTAGACAGACTGTTTCACCATTGTTTCCAGAATTCAACAACCCAAAACCAGAAACTACTGCTTGTATGAGGCTCCAGTCTACTGAATGTAAGACACCCACATTTAGGCCTATTAAATGGATATACCTCCCAGGGCCATTTTTCTCGATCCTCCACATCAAGTATGGCCCCAAAGGTCTATTTCCTTACCGTTAGATCTTTCCGTTTTAAAATGTGGCGTCTAGATTTTCTGTTGAATATTGGGGAACTTTATTTACGCTCTTCCAGAACGAATATGATCCTTTGCGCGCCTCCAATGACCTTGAAGTTTAATCTGTGTGTGCGCAATACTAATTTTAATCATTTGCTAATAATTACTATGAGATCAAAAATCAAAAGACTAATGCAGTAAAAATTAAAATTAATTATTCCAATAGATCGCCGAAGCTAAATTATAAGACACTAGTCTAGAAAATTATAAATTGTGATTTTAAATCATTCCGGTTTGTGACGACACAATTAATGCGTTCACGCTGGCTTGTCTATTATAGGCACAATGCCAACTGAGATAGCAGCTGCGTTTTTCGCTGCGAGGAACGAAGCTACTGTCTCAGTTGATTTTGACTATGGTAAATATGCGGTGCGATTGGCGCGTAGCCATTATAAGACAGGCGGAAGGTTATAAGGCAAGCGGTATGTTGCTTTAATGGTAGTTGATCATTAAAAGGAGTTCCTGCTGTTGAGCTTGCTGAAGCCAGTGCGGTTTTGAACTTGTTAATTTACCACCAGCAAGGTCCTATGCTTTCATCCACTCTTGGTTTTAAGTGATCAATTACCATTAATAGGCCTAAATGTGATCAGTTGAATGAAGCCCCCAACAAGCAGTAATGTTTTTTAGCTGGCTGAATCCAGTCCGGTGTTGTGCTTGTTAAATTACCATTAGCAAGATACCTACGCTTTCATCCACAAGAGTAATCTCTACTGACGAGCACAAACAAGAGCGTAAAGTCTGTCGAGAAATCTCTATGGGCGAGAGCAGCTTGATTTTAAAGCAACACCCGGCCTGTCTCATAACCTTCCGCCTGCCACGCGTTGATCACATCCGCGCACTTACCATAGCCGAGGTCAACTGAGACAGTAGCTTCGTTCCTCGCAGCGAAAACGTAGCTACTGTCTCAGTTGGCATTGCGCCTAATAGTCCAGCCAGCGTGAACCCATTGATTGTGACGTCACAAACCGGAATGATTCTTTTATTTCAAAATCACAATTTATAATTTTCTAGACTAGTGTCTTATAATTTTGCTTCGGCGATCTATTGGAATAATTAATTTTAATTTTTACTGCATTAGACTTTTAGATTTTTGATCTATTATAGTAATTACTAGTAAACGATTAAAATTAGTATTGCGCATCCCACAGATAAAACTTCAAGATCATTGTAGGCGCGCAAAGGATCATATACGTTAATAATAATAATAATAATAATAATAATAATAATACTAATAATAATCAGTTTACCCCCAAGTGGAGGGAGGACACAGAAGGGCATGCCTCTTACACTGGCCCTAAGAGTTAGTAAGTTCGTTTCAGAAACTTGTTCAAAGGGCAAAGAGACAGACGTCGTTTAAAAATTGGTACGGATGGCGCTGACACAACGTGCTCAGGGAGGGAGTTCCACACGCCGACGACGCGAACAGTGAAAAAAGATACACTCCGTGGAGAATTTAGGCAGAGAAAGTTTTAAAGAGCGTCCGCGTTTTTTACGTTCTTTACGTTCTGGAAGAACGTAAATAAAGTTCCATAATATTCAACAGAAAATCTCCTATAGACGCCACATTTTAAAACGGATTTTTAGCAAGGGAAAGACTAACGGTAAGTAGATAGACCTTTGGGGCCGTATTCTTGATGTGGAGGATGGAGAAAAAATGGCGCTGGGAGGTATATCCCTTTTAAGTGATCACCTGCCATTACGTAGCTATAGGATGTGTTTGAATTTGAATAGTTTTACTGCTGATGGGGAAACTGAAACTAAATTTGAACAGTTTCACGTTAAATTGCGGAAAATTCATTAGAAAAATGTCCTTTTATAAAAAGTAAATGACCTCTTCAGTCATAACATCCAGAGTGTTTCTATAAAATCATCGATGATTCGTATGTTTTAGCACGGAACTCCTTTCCAGATTTTATTTTCAGAATGGCGAGGGGTTAGAGAAATTTGCGGGAAAGGAGTTGAGTGCTAAAACGCACAAATTGTAGGTTCACAAAAGCACGAGTGGAATTCGGTGCGAGAACATTGGTTTTCTTTCCACAAAACGTAGCTTACTAGATTAACATCAGTTTTTATTTGCAAAGTATTAACAGTCACTGTTTATGGCTTGATATTTACGATTTTACAATGTTTAGAACATTTTGCGACGTTTTTTTCTATTTGGCGTAGTGCTACTAGCCCCAATAGAGCAGTGACACGACGTAGTATTATTGTATATAACTCTATGCTGGAGCCTTAATGGGTTAGCTGCAAGGGGCACAGCAGAGAGAAAAAGAAGGGCGTCATCATGAAGCCGATACTGTGAAGAGTGATTTCTTAGACCTAAAACGCGCGATTTTTGTTGTTGGGGAAAACAACGTTATTTTAAGCCTAAGAAATCCGCTCTTCCGTTGTTTTGCCCTCTGTTTTTATGCAGTGCACCTTGTAGTTATGCCCTCCAAAACCCATACTGGTGCCAATATGGCGGCAAATGTCACTGCTCTATTGTATTTCATCATCCGAACTGTAATTTTCTACGCTTCAGCGTTGGTATTTCGTATTATTAGGCCTAATAGACCACATTTTTACGCCGCAGATTCATCAAGTTAAACGTATCCTGACGAGTAGCATCTTCGTGTTTCCGTAAAAGTCCGACAATTAACGAAGATGACGTCATTTACGTAATATGGGCATAACTCGATGCAAGCAAACAGCTTGCTCTAAGTGAGATATACTGTCAAGATCTGTGGTTTGTTTGTCGGTGACCAATCAGTAATGAGTAAAGCTTCGATCTCTATAGTATACTGAAGGACAAAGTTCCGGTGGGGCCTATTCAGTGTACGTGGTTTTGCGGAAAGAACATAAAAATTCTCACGATGATTTTGAAACCCAAAATTCTCATTGGAATTGAATTGGCCACTTGTAAAACCTACAAAACAAGTTAAAATGTATACAATTTTTACAAATAAATAAATAAATACAAGGTCGAAATAATCCTGCAGGTAGAGTATTACATGTAAAACACAAAAACGCTAGCAGATTGAAGACTTGCAGGGTAGGAAGACAAAAGTCTGACGCAAAAAGCTCCACGTTTCTTGGGTATGAAGAGTGCGGCTCCCGATCTGAATAATATGTGAAAACTTTGGTTCCAAATTGAAACAATGTTGAAAAAAAGGAAGCTGTCTGAACCTCTAGCAACTCGATTACTGTGTGCGCAGCGCATCTTGAGCCCTGCGGGTATTTTATGAGCGGCTACGTCTTCCTGGAGGGAGTGGCTTTAATCAACGGCCGCCATTGTTTTTGTAACCATCTTGGATATCAACAAGGCACTCGGGCTACCAAAAATATACAATCTATTATCTGTGTTCGTTCTGGGCCGCTTAGATAGGCCGCGGACACTATAAGTCGCTCCAGGATAGAGGAGCACATCGATGCTGTGCTTCGGGAAATGGAGATGGGGAACGCGGAGCTTTTTAAGTCACTTTTGTCTTCCTACCCTGCTATCTTCAATCTGTTGGTGTCGCCAATGGAGTGAACACTGAATATTGAGCTTTTATTGACCCACAATAAAATGGACTACCTATTGGTGCTTTCATTTTTTCCCATCACGCTATCCCTAGAGGAGGAGGGGGGGGGGGGGGGCTATCATTGTTTGGCACCATGTATTTATTTGAATTTTATTTTCAATTTGCATCAATAGTAGGCGTCCTGTGCCATCAATATGGGACCATAATATTTTTTTTTAAATTGTAAATGTTAAAAATTAGTAGTATAATGAAAGGAAATTTAAATAAGAGAAATAAGTAAAAGAAATTTTTTGCACACGGGAAAAAATGGGAAGTTTTGCCTTTACTCGGGGAAATTCTGTGAGTAAGGGGCGGAAGCACTGCAATAATGCCACATCTGCTACGGATCTAGCATTTGGAGCAAGTCGCTTAGCTAACTGTATAGGGACACTGAAGGTAAAAACGACAGCGTCTTTTATCAAACCAGTGCTGTGAATGCGGATCTCTTAGGCCTAAAAACAGGCCATTTTTGGGATAGTTTGGAATGTTTTAAAGTTCTAATGCATCTAGCGTATATAGCTAGATTTATAAAAAACTTACTTGGGCGATCAGCAGTTATGACTCAGTGGAGCCCAACTAGGCCTA
Source organism: Lithobius niger (assembly GCA_023313725.1). NCBI lineage: Eukaryota > Metazoa > Arthropoda > Chilopoda > Lithobiomorpha > Lithobiidae > Lithobius > Lithobius niger. The sequence goes on from JAHWFP010012729.1 coordinate 250,743, forward strand.
AAAGTTACAATTATGCCTAAAATTTAAAACTAGGCCTAAAAGCTAACCACATTTTTAACCAGCAATTGTGATGGTTACAACCGTTAGATTATACAGTATAATAGAAATCGGAGTTGCAGTACGTGATGAGGTGTGCGCCCCAACATTTTCGAAAGTGGTGGAAGTGACGGAAACGTACAGAAGACCGGGTGCGACTTAGTTAGTCTTTGCGCCACTAATTGTTGTCTATGGATGAAAAGTTTGTGAGGTTCGATGTTAAGATGACCGCAGTCCAGAAATGCGTTGGGTTCGAGTTATTGTACTCGGAAATACTGAAGTCACCATATTAGGCCCATGTCTCATAATATTGTATAACCACACTCGAAGCTGCGAATTTGAACAACAGGTGGGGTATTTGTGATCTTCTATTATCGAATATATATACCATAGAAAGCGACATTTGCGGGTAATTGGTAGCCAGTAAGTCGGAAAAAAATGGCCAACGATTCAGCGCCATCTATTGACATGAAATCGAACAAAACGGAAAAAAAATGTACAACGTGTTGACGCAGCTTAAAATCGTTTTTGAAACGGATTTTAAAATCCTTATTGTTTAAGTTTAGGAGGGTAAAATCGGTTGAATAATAACCAGTGGTACTACCAGTGTGAAAAAATGTGAAAAGTCTGAAAATGGGCACCTAATGGTAAATAAATACGTGAAAATGTGAAAAATATGAGCAGTGGTGTGGAAAAAACGTAAAACGCAGAAACTCGAATAAAACTGAAGACGAGAGCAGCAAATGTTATTCTCAAAACACAAGCGGTCATTGTATGCGTGGCGTATCTTGAGTCCTGCAAGTATTTTGTGAGCGGTAACGTCTTCCTGAATGGGGTGGCTTTAATCGTTGGCCGCCATTGTTTTTGTAACCATCTTGGATATCAACAAGGCACTCTGCTACTGAAAACGTACAATCGATTATCTGTGTTCGTTCTGCGGAGAACTCAAGATAGGCCGCGGACACTATAAAATTATGTATTGAATTTGTGAAGCTCGAGACGATCTGATTTTTGAAGTTATGGTTTTTTTTTTATCTTGTTGAATGTTATTAATTACATTAAAGGAACATAAATCCCTGTTGGCTTTCCTGCATGACTCAGTTTTACGACATTAGTTCAAACGTATGTAAATATTGCCATTTTCTTATTTTTTCTTTCGTGCGAGGTGATTTGGCGACATTAACTCTAACCTGTGTAAATGTTGCCAATTGTAATCTCATCGGGTCGCACGATATACCGGAAGGACTTATGTCCTTTTAATTACAACAGCAGAATAATTATTTGGGTGTAAGATTATTTTTAATACAACACATTTTAAACATATCCTGTATCCTGAAAGAGCGGGAAAAAAGTGCAACAAAATATGGAGAAATTACAAAGATTTGTAACGGAAATTTTCTATTGAAACATTTTGAAACACGGTATGAATGTGAAAAAAGGAAGAAATAGTGAGCCTAAAAATTAAAAGTAGGTATGTGAAAAATGTGTAAAAAAATGAAGGTACGTGCACGAAAAATGTTCCCCAACGTTTAAAAAAAAAAGCAGGTAACCTTATAGCAGCACCTCTGACACACGTTAAAACGGCCGAAAGCTCTCTTTCAAACAAGAACGGATCTTAAAAGGGTAAGTAAATTCTATCTTGGACGAAACTGCAAGGATATTTTGGCGCCTTAGGTGGCAACCATAGCTGTTGCTCACTCTGACCAACCCACAAGACACTGCGTCTCACTCGAAAGCGAAAATACAACCGTCACCCTGGCACGATCAGTTGGAATAATACGAAAATATGGAGTTGTTGAGAGACAAACGTTACGTCTACCTTAAAACCCAAGTAAATGGATGAGTGACGAGGATAAATTATTGAAGGTAGAACCCCTCCCACCCCCCCCCCCCTCCCCGGGGGGGGGGTTTACGAGAGGGGGGGGGGGGGGGGGCGGAAGCGCCGCGTGGGACGAGACGGAAGACGCACGTGCGATGCTTCTCTTGCTGAGCCAACAGTTTTCTTAGCTGAATTGATAGCCTGAATCAGTCGACTCATTTTTCAATGTTTGTTTGTTTGCTTGTTTGTTTGTTTACGGCAGACGCTGTAGGATGGCGGGGAAAGGGGAGGGGCAAAGGTGAAAACTTTTACCGAAAACTAAAAATGTGGCGTGTTTGGTTTTACTTAGTATATTCAAAAAACATCTCATCTTGCTTTTGATATTTCGTAAACTTCCATAATCGTGAGAACGTTATTTTGAAAAGGGGCGTTCGACGCACACCCTATCAGCCCCCCCCCCCCCCCCCCCCCCCCCTCCCCCGGCGGGAAGAGGGGGGGTAGAGGAGGGAGGGAAGGGGGAAAAACGACACTACAGAAAAAGACATTCACACATTTGCATATAGAAGCAAAATTGTGTGCATGGACGGTAACAGGACGGTAAACTTGGCTCGAGAAGGGCTAAATAAATACGGATGACAACCTATTTACGTTTCCTTTTGGACTTAAATATCAGACTGCCTGATGCTCACTGTTTTCGAGTATTCCACGGGTAATTCGATTTACAACATTTGCAACACGTAGCAAAACCGCCTCCAAAAATAAACAACAGGAAAATGAATGGATTTGCAGCACTTACATAACGTTTAACCTATGTTGCAAATTGAACTGAGTCATACAGGAAAGCCGATGTAGAAGGTTAGCACCTTTAAGTTCTGTCATCTCTTTTAAGTGGTCACTGCACGCTTATAATTTGTCACACAAAAAAACACGACGTATTAACACAGTAAATCTCCCGAAGAATACGCTTCGAAATAGAAAACATAAGGTGTAGGCCCAAAAGCCGTTTGCCGCTTAAGCCCTACGGGAAACTTCCAGTTTTAACACATGGTCAGTACGCTCCTACCCATAAATGGCTTGGGAGAGGTAGTAAAATTTACGAGCAGTGGCGATCTGGGTCAGTATAAACCGGAGCCGGAAATCGCTCCCACCGGGCCATGCCTATGTATAACGTGATAGAATGCATTAATTTCAACCGGCCGCCAATGAAGAGGGGGGGGGGTGTGAAATGAACCCTTATCAACCATTTCCATTTGGGTGGTGGACGGATGGACGGGGGGGGGGTGGAGAGGCTCGCCTTCGATCCCTGCCCTACTTCGCTTCGCTTTTCTTCGCTGTTTAGTTAGACCGAAAATTCGACAAATTCTCAGAGCCATTTTAAAGCAAATTAGGCATGCATGTAGAGGTCGACCGAATTTTGGTTTCGGTTTAAGTTTCGGCACCGAAACCAGCAAATTTTCGGTTTTGGTTACGTTTCTGGTTTCGGCCATGAAGTTAATAGCTCAGTTTCGGTTTCGGCCGAAACCGATGAACTGGTTTCGGTTACGGTTTCGGTTTCGGGGGTTCGGCTGAATCCTATGCTTCAGTTTCGGCGAAGCCGGAACCACTTCTACCTCCTGGCAGTATCCAATTTCCGTACACACACTAGGTTGTAGCTTAGTGGTGTCGACATCCAGGGGTCACCATCACACATTCTGCTTGCATGTGCCATCCTCATCAATAATAAATACAATTTTTTTAAATCCAAATTCAAAATATTTAAATGGCTTCGTTGCACTGGGAGTATTTACGCTTGCATTTGTCTTTATTTATGTTTTCAAGCAAAGCTCTTACTTACTGAATGAAAAGCCCTTTTCCGTGCCCTAGACTGACACGAATAAAAAGACTATTTTTAAAATAAAAAATGAGTAGTGAAAAAAAAAAATACAAACGGAAGTCCTGAAGTTTTGTAGCAAGACTGACAAGTTCATTTTTAATTCTAAAACATTATTTTTGTTGGAGGGGTGGAGGGAGGAGATTGGAGGCCACACATTCATGATTTTAGGATTTTATTCCTACTTTTTTTCAAATTATTAAAATTGATGTACTTTTCAGGTTAGGTTTTGGTTCCGGTTTCGGTTTCCGCCGAAACTGATTGATCGATTTCGGTAGTGGTTTCTGTTTCGGCCGGAACCGATATGCCAGTTTCGGTAGTGATTTTGGTTTCGGCCGAAACCAAATCACTGGTTTCGGCAGTGGTTTCGGTTTCGGCCGAAAGTGAAAAAAATTGGTTTCCGTCTACCACTACATGCATGTAAAATTTCGTTTTACGTATAGGTTATCTCCTGCTGCCCGAGTGCTGAGACCTAACCATAGCGGCTTGTCGTCACTCTCTATAATGAAAGGAGTGAAACTAGCCGGAAGCCTTACCGTAGAAGAATTGTGCGTTATTATAAATTATAAATTTTACGCTTATTCGCTATTATCATCAATAGAACTCATGCTGCACGTCATTATTGATAACTTGTCTCATACTTTCGAAGTCATTATTTGGAATCGTACGTTGTCCACAGCGACATGAGAAGCGTTTTAGCATCGAGGTAAAAGCCCCGGCCATTACCGGAAGTTGACTGAGATTGCAAAAACTGAAGAGCTTCTGAGATCACTCTGGACAACCTAGTGGTAAAAATAATGACTTAGAACGTGAGACACGTTAAGACGACGTGGTGCGAGTTCCAGGGATTATGATAGTGATTATATATAAAAAAACGTATTGTTCTACGATAAGGCTTCTGGTTGGTTTTACCCCTTCCATTATATGTAGGCCTATAGGGCAATGACACGATGTAGTATTATTGTGTATAACTCTATGAAGGAGCCAGTGACTGGGTTAGCTGTAAGGAGCACTGGAGGGAGAAAGGAAGATCGTCTTATTGAAGCCAATGCTATTAGACTGGATTTCTTAACGCGCGTTTTTTGTTGTTGGAGAAAACAACTTTCTTTTAAGCCTAAGAAATCCGCTCTCAAAGCACTGTCTTGACTAGAAGTGCCGTTTTTTCCGTTGCATTTTAGTCTAGTGCACCTTGTAGCTATTACCTCCAAATGATGTCGCGTAGCCAAAATGACGTCACATGACGCTGCTCTATAGAGATCCATGCGACGCGCGCGCAAGGGATGACGGGACGACGGAAAAACGTGTACTTTAAATATTGTTTAGAATGCTTGGTCGTCACTAAGTCAATGCCAAGGTTCTCTTTTAAGAATAGTTAGTTGTACAAATGATGGATACCCTTTCCCAAACGGGAATTCCTGTTTTGAAGAATCCCGTTTCTCAGAATCAAAATATTCTTCAAAAATTTAACATTGCAGAAATTAAAGAGGCATGCCTATTTTGAACTAATTTGTGATCAGTTGCGGTTTCTGATGTTATGGGTTTAGCCGCAGCGAGCGGGGCAGCGCAAGCGAGGTACGTAACTAAAACAAATCATTCTCCAAAACGGGGAGTTGTCTATAAATGACCATTATCACGTTATAAATGTTCGTGTTTTAATGTTTTAAATGTTTCGTGTGCCTAAAATTTCGTGAACGGGATTTGGCGAAACGGGATTGGCCCCTGATGCAAAAGCTGTTAATCTTTCTTTTTGGCGAAACGGGATTTTGCGAAACGGAATTTGGCGAAACGGGACGTAACCCCTCCGGCGTTTTCGGCAATTTTCTTTTAATTCTGACCGGCCGATGCAACATAACATCGACAGCTCTTCGGATAATTTCCCCGACTTCCCGATACGCCAATCGGCGTCTATGTAAATAGTTATCATTCTAAAACGTTGCGTGAGTTAACACTGCGAATACTTGCTGTGAAGTGAAATATTCGTAACAAGAAGTCACGATCAAAATCTTCGGAACAAAATGGAGGAGAGTTTCGTTAATTCCGATGACCTACGTCAAACGTAAAACTAAAAAGACAAGAAAAAAAATAGTGTTTTACAGGACCGTCCGCATGCCAAAAACCCACTTCCTGAAATTTAGCAGCATTTACTACAAGCAGTTAAAAAAAATGAATATTGTTCATTGTGTCTGGATCGCTCCTGTATATCATTCTGCCCCACACAGGAAACCGTAACAGGGGAGCGGAGGGCGTGTTTCGCGTCGTATGGCCTGGCCGTTTTATCATGTTGGCCTGATCGCGCCGCTGCGAATGATACGTTGACATGTTTACTGTTATTAAAATGACGGACAGAGGACGCGCTGCAACAATTGTTTCAGAACTAAATGTGTCATCATTGGTTACTTTTACAAATTTATATCTGCATTATTTTCATGATTGCCTATTTTGATGAATCTATAACTAAGATCGTGTGTGTTCGCAATGATATTGACGTCCGCAATGGGAATCTCGAAAATCTTAACTCGTTTGTTTGTTTGTATGTCTGTCAAACTGTATTGTCTGTTTAAGTAATAATGCAAACGGTGTTTTCAACAAAGAGGCACAGTACTGATGACGTCATGTTTTTCCCCAGTCAAAATATTTTCTTGCAAACGGGATGTATGCTTTTATATCTCTTAACCCTGGCTCTAACTAAACCTAATGAAAGTTTGGGCGACTGCTAACGGGAAATCACCGTATTTCCATACAAATAGGAAATAAAACCCGCCCTACAAGGGGGGGGGGGGCCCCTGTCCTAGTATGGTTCTATAATTTTATTTTTACTAACAAGTTAATCGCAGCGAATAATACTTTAGACGTTAAACGAAAACTTGAACGTTATAGCAATGTTCTTTTCATTTAACTTTCGAACTATGTACATTCCTCCCATCGCCATTTTTCTCGATCCTCCACATCAAGTACGGCCCCAAAGGTCTATTTACTTCCCGTTGGTCAATCCATTGCTAAAAATCCGTTTTAAAATATGGCGTCTAGGAGAGTTTTTTGTTGAGTATTAGGAACTAATTTAATAGCATCCTGCGATTGTATGATCCTTTGCGCGCGTACGATAACCTTGACGTTTCATCTGTGTGTGTGCATGTACTAAATTTTAATCGTTTGCAAATAATTACCATGAAATCAAAAATCTAAATAACTAATGCGGTAAAAATTTAAATTATTTATACCAATAAATCGCCGAAGAAAAATTATAAGATACTGGCCTAAAAATTCATAAAGTGTGATTTTAAAAAGCGAAAATCATTCCGGTTTGCGACGACACAATTTTTACATTTTTGCGAGTTCGTCTACTACGCTCTAGGCCATCTGAGATAGTCGCTTTCGGGTCACCCCGTATGTGCCCTGTATGTACGTGGCTGTGCAGTTGGTTCTGCAATTTTCCTCGCCTCTACAACTTGGGCCTTCTGTCTTCTAAGTCAAGTCAGTCCCTTTTCCCCTTCATTAGGGTCCAATGTCTCCCTCCCTATCCCTCACACAGTCGCACGTGCGCTGATTTACAAGACTAATTTCTCTGCTGGACGCATTAATGGTGCGCGACTCACCCGCCCAAACACTCTCACTCCCCAATTTTTTGTTCCCGTCATTAGGACTTAACCTACGCCCCCCCCCCCCCAACTCCCTCCCCCAACCCCCACCTCTCCTCTTGTCTCCCTTTCCGGCTTTTTACGACTTCTGACACGGTTTTTACTTCAACTTGCAAAGCACTTTCACGTCTGTTTGCCAACCGACCGGAACTAAAGGAGGAAGTCGGTTTCTTTTTGGTTGGTGGGCGATTCCTTTCTACTCCTGGTTTTACGGTGATCGATCGCGTGCCGCAGGATAAGGAGGATAAACTGGTGACGACGATCAACGATTTTCATGAAAACTGATGATTTTCGATAATATCGCGATAAATTTATTGAGAACTTTAAAGGGACACCCGGCCCGCCTTATCCGCCTATACAGCCACGCGGAGATCGCCATCCGCGTATTTACCAAAGCCAAGGTCGGCTGGGATGGTAGCTACGTTCCTCTCAGCGAGAAACGTAACTGCTGTCTCGGTTGGCTTTGGGAATAGTACACCAAACAGCATCAAGTTAAAGATTGTGTTGTCACAAACCGGAATGAACAATTTAACATTTATAATTTATAATTCTCTAGGCTAGTGTCTTATAATTTTGCTTCGGTGATCTATTGGTATAATTAATTTCAATTTTTACCGCATTAGTCTTTTAGATTTTTTGATCTCACGGTAATTATTAGAAAATTAGTACATGCACACACAGAGATGAAACGTCATGATTATTGTAAGCGCGCAAAAATAATTTACGTGTAGGATACAGTAAATAAAGTTAGCAATTATTCAACAGAAAATCTCATAGACGCCACAATTTAGAAAGGATTTTTACGGCGGAGATTGACTAACGGTAAGCAAATATACCTTTGGGGCCGTGCTTGATGTGGTGGATCGAAAAAAATGGCGCTGGGAGGTATATCCCTTTAATTGGTGTTGTTTTCTTTAAAGGAAATACACTCTCGTTGTTTTCGGGTATTTCACGTATGTATCCGCTGCGGACGTATTGTCTGCCCCAGCGCAAGTCAGATCGGTTTGGGGAGGGTTCAGAAATTAAGTAACACTATTTTGTTTTAGTCTTTCGTACAGCCGTACCGACTGATAAGACTATTGCAACGACTTTACCCGTCCGTCGCTATTTTTAACTTCAGAAAAGCACTAGAGAAAGACGACCAGTTGCAACTTAGGTAGTTTCAGTGACCAAATTTAGTTTAAAAACACGGCAAATTAAAATATCATCGCCTCCTTATAACTAACCGTAAAACCCAAAGGACTTGGTTAACGACCACAGCAACCTTATATGTTTAAACAAGCTGTGAAACGACACACATTTAAACTATATAGTCTCGTCGCCACGCTGCATAGATGAATAGTCTCCTACCCTCGAATCACATTTTTTGGGAGCACGAACCCAAACTGGGTTATCTGCCTCACGACGATGAGAGGGACAATTTAGCTGGAAAAATCCGAGCGGAAGACATGAGTACGTAGCACAAAAACAATAGCATGAATGAAGAATTGTTGGTTTTTCCATTGCTTAACTTCGGTGAAATTTTCGATAAAATGTAAATCTGCTAATGGAAACTTACTAAATCCAAAAAAAAAAACAAAAAAAAACGTAATACTGGATCTTCGGATTAAAAAAAACACCGATTAAATCGATAAAACCGACAAAAAGACGTGATAACTCCCCAAAACAAATCTTGTTAAGAATTCCCGCCAAGCTTTTTGGTGGTCTGAAGTCGTGATATCAAACGCCAAGCTCTTTCGCCAAGTTAACACCACCGACTAAGACTTCAAACGTTAAACGAAATACCTGAAAATTGCGCAGTAAGCAATTTTCATATTTATCATTTACCCTTCGAACTATTACTCGGTGGGATTAACTTTGCTAAAGAGCCTGGTGTTCACGATTTCAAACGGTCGAAAAGCTTGGCGGAAATCCATAAAAAGCTTAATTTTAAGGTTAACACACACACACAAAAGGAAAAAAAATACGAAAGAATGTGTTATTGATTAACAATATCCGTGAACAACGTTCATTATGTTGGCTATTATCACGTTTAGATTTATAAATATTAAAATCTAACCATGCTCCTTAACTAACAAACCCAGAAAAAATAAACTAAATAGGCCTAAACTAAACTAACTTATCGTGCTCAGTTGTTTATGTTTTACAATCAAATGTAATACAACGGGCACTTTATAAGAAATATAATAAATCAGCGACCATTAATTATATCAAAGTGATGATTTTCTTCAGGCTGTTCAAGAAACGATTTACAATTATATTTTCTTAAGGGGCTTCACAATCAATACTTACTTACACTAAAGCAAAACCATAACACAACCAAAAGGGGTGATATCATACAAAAACTCCATAAAGATAAAGGGACCCATCAAGTTTTCGTCATAGAAAGTAGTGATATCAGACCAAAATGGCTACCACCAAGTTTTCCGTCCCAACCCTGATCACTCAATCTTGACATGCATGTTTGACTTTTGGATCACTTACACAATAACTAAACACAAAGAGTTTCAAAGGTTTTAACGAGCGTTAACCACTCCTGGTTATCTGCCTGAAGCCCTAAGGCCGTATGTCTGAAACACAAGAATTGCGGTAAGAATACGTTACGTACGTCCGATATAACTAATTACTGCATCACCGAAACACGACACGGAGGTCGCCATTGTTTTTCTGGAACGCGCAGAAATTAACGCCGACAGTCGGATCTCTTCGATTTCGACTCGCAGCCGATTGAGATAGCTGTATTGACTGTGAGGAGCTCAAGCGCCTGACGGCCTTAGCTGGCCACTACACTGCCGGCCAGCTAAGGCCGTCAGACGCTTGAGCTCCTCACAGTCAATACAGCCATCTCAATCGGCTGCGAGTCGAAATGGAAAAGTGACATCTGTCAGCATTAATTTCTGAGCGTTCCAGCAAAACAATGGCGATCTCCGTGTCGTGTTTTGGTGATGCAGTAATTAAATTGTTATATCGGACGTAAGTAACGTATTCTTACCGCAATTCTTGTGTTTAGTTATTTTGTAAGTGATCCAAAAGTCAAACATGCATGTCAAAATGGATGAATTGCCCTTTAATTGACACCTCGGTGATTGCCAGTTAAGCTTGAGTGACCACGGTTCGGACCACAAACTTGGTGGTAGCCATTTTGGTCTGATATCACTACTTTTTATGGCCAAAACTTGATGGGTCCCTGTACTCTTAATGGGTTTTTGTTTGATACTGTTTAATATGCAAACATGCAAATTATCCTACCTACCTTCCTGCCTTGGTGACGATCATTTCCGTACCTAATTCGTGAAATTCATCCCATAATTGTTTCATCTCTAAGGCAACAGTCACGTGCACTAACTTGGGATGGAGGGGGGGCTTGGTGCCCCTGTCGTCCCCCCCTTTGGGGCACGAAGTTTCTTTGGTTGGGTAGCTGGACTCCTGGGAGAGGGAGGGTCGGGCTTTGCCAGCACTCAGCAGGCACGCTAGGGAAAAACAAACAAAAACAGGCAGGGATCAGATTGGATTACAATACCAAGGCTTCTAACTTCCCCTTCACACATGTGTATCGAAATACGCCAGCTGCCCCCCTACCCCCCTCTACTTCCCTTCCCTCCCCGTCTCTCGAAATTAAAATAAACGAAGTAATTGAGTCGGATGAGTGACGCGGTTGAAATCACGAGAATAGGATGGGCTTTGGAAATTCTATTCCTCAAGCAGCGATCCGTCTCCTTTGACAAGGTGCCCAGGACTTTTACGGCTTAGCTAGGGAAAAAAATGAATTTACAAATTAAAGATTAATAAACGAGCGCTGTAACTCGGGGGGCGTGGATCTGCATCGACACGGAGTCACGTTAATTCTGGGATTTTGTTAAATACTGACCGCGCGTGGGAGGCGGAATTACAGTAACTCCGGATTCTTAATTTGCTCTAAAAGTGTTGGAAATAATCCGGAATTGTGGTAACACGGAGTTACCCTAACTCTTTTAATTTGACGATAGTATGGTTTCGGTTTCTGGTGTTATATGTATAGCCGCAGCGAGCGCGGTAGAGCGAACGAGGCAGGGGTGTTATTTATTGTAACTCCGGTTCCCTTGCAGGCGCCCGTATTTCAGAAAAATCAAGAGTTGAGATATAACTCGGTGTTAGCACAATTCCGAATTATTTCAGACAATTTGAAAGCAAATTAAGAATCCGGAGTTAAATGTAATTCAGAATCCCACATACGGGTCAACATTTAAGAAAATCCGAGAATATAACGCGACTCCGTGTCGACACAATTCCGGTGCCCCGGTAATTCTACGTTTTACTGAAGTGCAGAAGTGAATTCAGAAGGGGCAAATGAGAGGTGAAGCCCGGTTCGTCAAATCCCGTTACGCCAAATCTAAAGTGGCAAAATTTAAGGAACACGAATTTTAATACGTTATTCCTACGTAATGGGAATTTAAAAGGCAAACATTTAACAGAGAAAAATAGTGGCAGAATAAGAGCAATTGATTTATTTGGGTTTTGAAAACTGGCAAAACAGAAGGAAAGACGTTAACTTTAAAGGGATATACCTCCCACCGCCATTTTTCTCGATCCTCCACATCAAGTACGGCCCCAAAGGTCTATTTCCTTACCGTTAGTCTTTCCCTTGCTAAAAAACCTTTTTAAAATGTGGCGTCTAGGAGATTTTCTGTTGAAAATAATGGAACTTTATTTACTAACGATCCGTCACTAAATGATTCATTGCGCGCATACAGTAATCATGACGTTTCATCTCTGTGTGTACATCTACTAATTTTCTAATAATTACCATGAGATCTTAAATCTAATAGACTAATGCGGTAAAGATTAAAATTAATTATTCCAATAGATCGCCGAAGCAAAATTATAAAACACTAGCATAGAAAATTATAAATTGTGATTTTAAAATACGAGAATCATTCCGGTTTGTAACGACACAATCAATGGGTTCACGCTGGCTGGACTATTAGGCGCAATGCCAATTGAGACAGTAGCTATGTTTTCGTTGCGAGGAACGAAGCTACTGTCTCACTTGACCTTAGCTGTGGTAAATACGCGGGTGTGATCGTCGCGTGGGTGTTGTGAGGCAGGCGGAAGGTTATAAGGCAGGCGGTATGTTGCTTTAAATATTGTTTGTAATGCTTGGTCCCCACTAGGCCAATGCCAAGCTTCTCTTTTAACAATAATTAGTTAACTACACATGATGGTTACCCTTTCCCAAACGGGAATTCCCGTTTTGCAGAATCCCGTTTCCCACAATCAACACATCCTTTAAAAATGTAACATTGCAGAAGTTTAAGATGCATGACTACTAATTGGATGGAATTTATGATTAGTTGCGGTTTCTGATGTTATATGTTTAGCCACAGCGAGCGCCGCAGCACGAGCGAGCCACGTAATTTGAAACAATTATTCTGCGAAACGAGTGTTTGTCTATAAATGTTTGACCATTATTCAAGAATAATGTGTTAAATTTCGTGTTTCTAAAATTTCATGAACGGTATTTGGCGTAATGGGATTTGGCGAAACGGGAGTTCACTCCATTTCTTGCCACTTGTCAGCAAACGTGTTGACTGATTTAACTTGTATGCATATATTTTTAATTTTTTTCTCCCTAAAACGAATTAACATATGAAGCAAAAAAGGAAAAAAAAAAAAAACATAACAGCGCGAGAGCTGTTTAAACTGCAGTACGGTTAACGCACTTTGCTGACATCAGCATCTAGCCAAGCCCTGGACGTTTTTTTTTGTGATGGTTCCGGGTCAAGAATTGGGGCGATTTTGACCCACGAATCGGTTCCTGTAACAGTTGACACGACGTCAGGTAAGCTTTCAAATGCTGAATCAAGGTTCACGACGAACGAGAGGGGACTTGTAGCACACTACTCCGTTCCGTCCCGTTCCGACGACTGACGGCAACGGATGGTCCAGAGCACATTGCTTCCGTCGCTAAACGTTTCAGTTCAATGCAAACGAAGAAGGACTTGTACTGACTTTAGGTAGGTAATTAAATAGAAAGTCGTAGGAAAGGGGGCATTAATTCTTTAAGCTCAGGCATATGATAACAATGCCAGTCCAGAAGTCAACTGTAATATGTTCGCATCTGTATTTAGTAGGGGAAAGGCGTTGTGCGTGTGACGGACGACGACGGCCGTCGACGGAAGCTTATAGCACACTACTCCGTTCCGTTCCGTCACGTCACGACGCTGGCTGTCAAATTTCTGTTTGGATTAAAAGCACGTAAATTAGAGGAGCAGCGTATACTTCTCCATCCCGTTCCGTCGGCTGACGGATGGGTGGTCGAGGCAGAATCCTTTCACTCAAAAACCGATCGCATCGGAGAAGTGTATACGCACCTGCCGTCACAGTCCGTCACGCGCCTGGGCACAACACCTTTCCCCAACTAAATACAGTAGCAAACATATTTCAGCTGCCTTCTGGACTTAAATGTCATCATGCAAGAGCGTAAAAAATTAATAATACCTAATTTACTGCAACTTTTTATTTAATTACCTACATAATGTCGCTACAAGTCCTTCGTCATTTGCATTGCCAATTTGGGCGCGATCAAATTTAAAAGCTCAGCCGAGCCGACTTGGAACGGTTAGCGATGAAAGCAAGGTGCGTTGGACCATCCGTCGACATCAGTCGTCGGAACGGAGCAGTGTGCGACCAGCTGACGGTAGGTGTGTACACCTCTTCAATGCGATCAGTTTTGAGTGAAAAGATTCTGCCTCGACAATGCCGTCCGTCAGCCGACGGGTCGTCACGGAACGGCTTAAAGCTCGTAGCACACTGCTCCGTTCCGCTCCGTTCTGTCACACGTGAAAATCGCAGGCCGTCAAATTTCTGTTTGGATTAAAAGCTTGTAAGATGGAGGAGCCCCGTATACAGCTCCGTTCCGTTCCGCGACGGCCCGTCAGCCGAAGCAGGGATTGTCGAGACAGAATCCTTTCCGTCAAAAACTGATCGCATCGGAGAAGTGGACGCACCTGCCGTTAGTCGACAGTCGTTGTTGTCCGTCACGCGCCTGCGCACAACGCCTTTCCCCTACTAGCTACAGATGCGAACCTATTCAAGTTGCTTTCTGACTTCAATGTCATCATGCCCGAGCGTAAAGAATTAATACGTAATTTACGACGACTTTATATTTAATTACAAGTCCTTCTTCATTTGCGTTGCCAATTTGGGCGCGATCAAATTTAAAAGCTCAGCAGAACCGACTGAAACGGTTAGCGACGGAAGCAATGTGCGCTGGACCATCCGTTGCCGTCAGTCGTCGGATCGGAACGGAATGGAACGGAGTAGAGTGCTACAAGCTTTATATCGACGGTTCATGCTGTAAAAAAATGGCTCAACCTGGTGGACAGCCAGTAAATAACAGTAGTTTCTGACCACTACCCACTTTTGATGACGTACACCAAAACGTTGGTTCGTTTTCCTCTCTTCTGGAAGCGACTCATTTTTCAAAAAGGAGTCGACAATCGGCCGGCAGATTCGCTTTCGCGGTTGTGTGACAATCAGTATATCCCCGATGAAGTGAAAATAAATCCGCCCTAGATATATCTGTTCCATAACGATTGCTGTAATTGCAAAATCAAGGTTGAACGGTTGGCGATCCCAAAGTTAGCGGAAGAGTACTCTAAGGATCCATTTATGGAGATTCTCGCTCTCGCTTTGCAGGTAAAGCCCTGGAAAGCCTCGTCATGAATTTGTGGATAAATTCATTGAAACTTTCATTTATATGATGAAGATTCTAGTTTAATATACCGAAAGTGGCTATTGATACTACTCAGACGTCACTACGTCAATGCCAAGGTTCTCTTTTATGAATAGTTATACACATGATGGTTATACCCTTTCCCAAACGGGAATTCCGTTTTGCAGAATCCCGTTTCGCAGAATCAAAATATTTTTTAAAAATTTAACATTACAGGAGTTAGGCATGCACAACTGGAAGTAATTTCTGATTAGTTGCGGTTTCTGATGTTACGTGTTTAGCCGCAGCGAGCGAGGCAGGTAATTTGAAACAAATTCTTCTTCAAAACGGAATTCTGCAAAACGGGTGTTTGTCTATAAATGTCGGACCATTATCATGTTATAAATGTTAATGTTTAAATGGTTTAAATGTTTCGTGCGCCTAAAATTTCGTGAATGGTATTTGGCGAAACGGGATTTGGCGAAACGTGATTGGCCCCTGAGGCAAAAGCTGTTAATCTGCTTTCTTTTTTGGCGAAACGGGACGTAACTATAGAGAACCCTCCCACCTATCTGAATTTAGGTCGTGAAATAGATGCGGGAATTGAGCCCTATATTTCTGAGGCCCTTCATCTGCCGACGGCACTCTGTCCAGCTACGCTTTCATGTAATTTACGAAAAACAATCGCGCGAATTTGACGAATAAGGCAACTGAATAAAAAAATACACGTATGATAAACTAAACTTATAGTTTCCAAAACCCTTGGAAATTTAGGTGGGTACAAAGGTTGGGTCAGAAGTAATTTCCTTTTGAGAGTTGTTTCTCCAAAATCTTTTTTACTTTTCTGTAAAGTACGTCGAGAGGAGTCGACTGGTCTCCTTCAGAAGGTTTTCAACACATCAACAATCTGCGTCCAGTATGGAATGAAATTCCGGGAAAATTTGACAATGCCTCATCACAATTGTCATTTTACCATGTAGCAACATCTAAATGTGTGTATTTTCTTATCTCCAGATTGTTTTTGAGAAGTAAGAATACATTTTGTATCTTGCCGAATTTTAGCACCAACGTATGGGACACCTTATCCAGCACTATTACTCCGTACCACAACAAAACTGGGTTTTTGGTAAGCTGACAGGTGAGTTGGAGTGTGTTAAAATGGTTTCTAGAAATTACGATTTATGATTGTGCTCAGACTCATAATTCTGTTTTGTAAAAAAAAAATTGTTACTCCATTATAAAAAGCATATTTCCGAAAACACTGAACTACGGAATTTAGGGCTTTTTATGGCATTTTAATGCTTTTTAGGGCCAAACCGCAGTTGAACTCTCAAAATCCACCCTAACCACCCCTGTAACAAGTTTTAGACTGGCAATAATCAAAATTGCATGTCAAACGAAAGAACGAGTTAGGTTCAATGGAGCAGCATGGTTTAAAGAGATTAATTGGAGCCAAATTTAGCCGTCGGCCTCGTAACGTTATGTTCATAGTGTTTGGCAAGCTGTAAATCCAAAATTATCACAAATTTAAAGCCATATAAGACGGCGTTAAATCGCTCTGTAAGACGTTAGATGTTCTTTAATACCCAATGTTAATTTAATATTTAATGTGCCGACTGCGTTAAATCGTGGGTGCTGTATAACAAATTGTTCACGGTTTAAAAGTTCGTTTCAAATCGCGGACACCAACCAATTTAACTGCAATTTTGATATGTGCAGTGGTTCCGACTGCGTCAAATCGCAGGTGCCAATTGTCCATATTTTCTTGGGACAGGCTTGTATTTTACTGCTGGCTATCGCGCCTTTGTTGTAGACCAGGAGATCACCATATAACACTATGGGTCATCTTTTCGGCGTATATTTAGCTTTTTAGGGCGCCATGCATTCATCGGGGTGCTTAGGTTCCAGAACAACTCCTTCGTTTTAACCCGATCACTAAAACGAATAACACATTTAACGCAGTTCGGGGCCTTATTAGAATCACTTTTGTCATTAAATTTGAGTCTAAAAAGGATGATTTGTCCTCAAATCCTGGAACTTGGAGACAATGCTGCTTTCAAAATACAAAATTATAATTATGTACATACATATAAGTAATAAAAATACTCTTTAACATTGCTACACTCCCGTTAGTGTTACTGAGTTGCATTATTGACACAGTCAAGAAAAACTTATTTCGAAAATGGTGGGCTGTCATTATTTCTTTATTCTGCACGGCCACAATGATCTCTAATGGCGAATAATGCTGGCTTTAACCAGATCCCAATCTTCCTTTTTTGAAAAAAATATGCTGCCTAACCGTAACCGAGATGAAGCAAGCTTATACAAATGCCAACTGATTAACTGAACAAAAGAACTGCTACACTATTTAGAAAAAGAGCATTAGAGTTCGTATCCCAAAGGAATTCACAGCCGTGAAGGTACAAAAATAAAAAAACTGATTAGAGTTCACTTGGACGAATCGAACTATAATTTTAACGCCAATTCCAGGGAACAAGGATTGTTTTTACTCACTGATAATGTCAGAAAGTGAACGCAATGTGTTTGAAATGTTGGTGTTTGTTGGTTTCTGTTTTAGATCTATTTCGTGTGAGTGATTATGTGTGCATTTTCAATTTTTCAATTTCGTAGGCGCTTTGTTGTTAGGGCGTTTGTTTTGTAAGTGGTTGTGATTTTTACTTCTGGTGCCTTGTAAGTATATGTTTGTATTTTGTTCGTGGAGTTTTAATGTGCGAAACAGGCAACGGTTTTGTTTGTTTGATGAGTCATGTACATGGATACATGTACATGGAGGTTGGTTATGTAGGCTAATAATCCTTGTGCCCTGGAATTGCAGTTAAAATTACAGTTCGTTTCGTTTGAGTGAACTCGAATACGTGTTTTATTTGTTTGCCTTCACAGCCGTGAGTTCCTTGGGGGATAAATTGGCACGGTCTAGATTATCACGTGTGTATATGTCCACTCTCCACCTAATTGCAGGCGAGATGAAGCAATTTTATCCAAAAGGTAACAGATTAAATCTCTTGATCTATTTTTTCCTTTGTTTAGTTTTGGTTTTTTTTGGAGGGGGGGGGGGGGGGGGGGGGCGGGGGGAGAACATTCGGGAAGAAACGTGTAACGAAAATCATGGAACAATGCGATAACCAGTACTTTAAAATGAGGCTAAGAAGCGAAAGTGTTATTAGCTAAACACAAAACAAAACAAAAAGAAAAAACTCCGCCTTACATAGAAAGTGCGCTTCTCTGCAGTGTTCTACGAAAACATAGACGACAATTAGCCTAAACTCCTTTGACGTTGTTGTTTAATCTATCTACTGATATTGATTGTTGTAATACTGATCAGGGCCGGATTTAGCCTCGTAGAGAGCTGGTGCTACAGATTTGTAGTGACCCTCTTCCCCTCCTCCTCTGACTCCAGTCCCGAAATAAAAAGTTTTCCTTTTTTGTAAACGATGATTATTTTTTGTAAAAGCATTAAAAGTTTTTAAAAATATTTTATTTAAAATAGTACCTTATTTTATTTTTCCCGTAACCGTGAAGCCCTTTCGTGGCCTGGTGCTCGGTGCTTCAGCGCCCAAAGCATCCCCCTTAATCCGGGCCTGAGTGGGCATATATACCTGTAATGCTTAATAAACGAATCTAATCTAATCTACGAATAAAGGGGTATGTCAAATATCTAGCCGATTGGCCACTGTTACCGAGGAGTGCAGGTAAGCGGATAGGAAGCTTTTTGCTCCGGGGGTCCGGATTTGATCCTGGCCTCCGCCGCCCCTTGGCATTTTCGGGAGAAGAAGGACCTTGTGTTGCCTCGTGCTCATGACGATGATGTTGTGTCAAAGACCCTGGGTTTTTCGCTTGGATTTCTCGAACTAAATTGTCCCTCTCATCGTAGTGGGTAGATAACCCAGTTTGGGTTCGTGCTTTCTAAAAACAAACCCTAAGGTCCTTTGAATGGTATCGCACAGCGCTGTAATGTAAGTCTTCAGGTCGAATTTTAAATGTTAAATACAACAATGGTATGTCTTGTTGTTAGGTCGTTACCGCCAAGCCCAGCGTCCTTTCATCTGAACGGATTATCTCCATTTTTTTTTTTAGGATGATACATATCATCCAACTGCACTGTGGCCTACAGCATTTTTTTTTTAAACTACAGTAAATCAGTTATAGCTTAAAAAACGCCGAGATTTTATTAGCATGACAGATAAGATTGACATCTTGTGGTGAGCGATGCATTGACAACATTTCGGAACACGTTCCAGACCTGTGCTACCAGGAAAACTACAATGGTTTTCCCCTACTGTCGGCTAAAGGGTTCGTAATTATGGACTTTGGAACACAAAGAATCCGTGCCTCAGCTATACTTTGTTCCACATTATGTTTTCAGAAAACTGACTGTATGATGCCACGTTTCCTTCACTACGATTGCAAAAACATGCGAATATCACACACGTTAGAGTCTACACAGGTACTGTTATAGTATACGAGTGGAATATTTACGTGTTTTTGTACTCATAGCGGCAGAAAACGTGGTATCATACAGGCAGTTTTCTGAAAACATAATGTGGAACAAAGTATAAGAGGATACGGTTTGAAACCATGCAAAGTGTTTATTGTGCGCGCAGCGTAACTTGAGTCCTGCAGGTATTTTATGAGCGGCTACATCTTCCTGGAGGAAGCGGCTTTAATCGACGGCCGCCATTGTTTTTGTAATTATCTAGGATATCAACAAGGTGCTCTGCTATCGAAAACATACAATCGATTATCTGTATTCGTTCTGGGCGAACTCAAGATAGGCCGCAAACACTATAAATTCGAAGCCAGCAGACTCGCAGGCCAACATGACAAGGCATTTTATTTCTAGGAAGGCCGATGTGACTTGTTTCCAACTGAATTTTTTTGTATGATGTAAAGTGCGTACGATTGTTGTTGCTTGCTAAACCAGCGTTACTTTGGTAAATGAACAAAACTTACTTAAAATTGTTTAAGTTCATACCACATGAGCTTCCTAAATAAACTAACTAATGAGTGTCATTTTTGAATTGTGTAGAGAAGTTTTTTTATTGAGTGAGGCAGAAAATCCGTTTGGTATACCGTTCCCGAATAAGTCTAAATCTAATTTGAAAGTACTTTAATAGTGAAAAGTTCCTAATAAAGTGTTTGCTTCCATTAAAGTTAATGGTGGGTTTAATTTTGTGAGACGTTTTTGTAACATTCATTCAATGCCAACTAATGGAACCATAACCATTCCGTAATGTGCGCCAGTTTATTGTTAAAGGTAAGCTGCTGTAACTGAACTAAAAGATGCTAGCTCCCATTATGCCAGATTAAATAGAAAGGTTAAACAAAAATCAATGCTATTACTGCAAAAAACACGCTAAAGAGTACAGAGTAAGATGTAGGCTAAGATTGACTTTAAAAAATCCTCAAAATGAGTGAAACAAGAAAAAACATGGATAACGCATTTCCACAAGGCGTAATTCGTTTTGCAGCCTTAGATTCGCCTATCAAAAGCAACCAGAATCAAAAATATATCACAATTTATTTCTGAAAATAGAAATTGACAAGAAGAAGGCACCAATCCAAGCAGGGCGATGATGGCATCTACCCAATGCTAATTAAAATACAGAGACATTAGTGTTGAAACTAGAAACATGTGAGCACAACAAGAGTTGAGCAGTGAGCACATTCCAGAAAATGATGACTCGATGAAAGAAATGGCGGCAGATGTCAAAATGAGAATCCTGAAATCGAAGTTCATGCCCTTGGTAGGCTTGGTATAGGGGGAAAAAAGGAGGACCACAAACGAGAAAACCTTTAAAAAACTGAAGGAAAAAAACCCAATAGAGTAATCACGAAACAACCTGGCCTTAACGCCAGCCAATTTATGGTGATTGGATTTAATTTATTATTGTGCGCGCAGCGTATCTTGAGTTCTGCAGGTATTTTATGAGCGGCTACATATTCCTGGAGGGAACGGCTTTAGTCGACGGCCGCCATTGTTTTTGTAACCACCTAGGATATCAACAAGGTGCTCTGCTATCGAAAACATACAATCGATTATTTGTATTCGTTCTGGGGCGAACTCAAGATAGGCCGCGGACACTATATAACATTGTTATTTTGTACCACCATACAAACCCACACAGTTTTATTTGTTGTATTTTCTCTTCCGTGTAACAAATTATGAACATTATTGCTTTATAGTAGGGTTACAAAACGAAAAATCCCTTGTGAAATACATTACATGGGATTTTCCAAGCTTTCCATTTTTAATTTCCGGATTTTCAAAACTCTCGAACCCTGCTCAACATTTTTCAGGCTCACTATTTCAAGTTAGATGCTAAATTTACGTTCAAAAAAATGTCTTTTTAGTATGCCGAGTAGAAGAGTCGCTCGCTCACTTGGCGTCGTCTCACTACGCTCGAGGAAGCTAGTTTTGTTGCAACTCGTTTGCAACAGCCAGACATTCCCAGCAAAAAATGATAAAGCAAATATTCAAGCAAGTGATAAGAATGAAATACGATTTTCATCGGCCAAAAACATTTGAATGGGCAGCAAGGTTCCACGTGGAGTGAACACTACAGTAACATACTCTAAATGGTGTGTAAGAACTGTCCTGTTTTTTTACTTTGGTTTAAACATTCGACGCCATTTTGAACATCGATGCCCTTTTTGTTGAGATTTTCAATTCTCATTTTTGCTCGAACTATGCAGAACATTTTTTTTTTTTTCATTTCGAAGTTTGTCCCAAAATGAAATAAACCCAAACATAAAGTCAATCTCTGGGCTAGTATCAGTAATTTTGGCTGGCGTATGGTTTATAAGGCAATTTTCAGGAGATCGAGTTCCTTATTTATAATTAGTTTATTCCCACCATGCATCTGGGAACTGGCCTAAACTGGTCTGTCCTAGATTTACTGCAGTAAAACTAATAACGCGACAGATTGTACACTGGGTTAGTCTTTTTTGGAGTAACTTAAGTATTAGGAAAAGCTCATGCTTCATTGGCTGTGAATATGTCATCAGCATACGAGTTGCACCAAGAAATCTCGAGACGACCCGAGAATGAGCGAGAACTCTGTTTGTCCTACGTCATCAACATTCAATTTGTGGCTGTTGGGTGGTTGGACAGGACAGGTCACTGTTTGTTCGTCTTCTCCTCTGGAAGTAAAAGGCAACAAAGTGAGAAATGTGTCGGAGGAAAGGTAATAAATAAGTCCAGACGTTGTTTAGCTTATTGTCCGAAATTACTGTTGCAGCTTCCAAATAAGTGAAAAACGAAACTATCACGCAGCAATCGGCAACAATTGTGCAACAGTATATGATGTTTGGGCACTTGGGGTTTTCCGGTGTACTAACGGCATTTGGTGACTGTAGTTGGCAGTGTGTACAGTTTAAGTAGGTTAGAGCGAGCACTTGCTGTAAGCTCAAATAAAATAAAATGTTGTTTTTTTTATTAAAATTAATTTCTTTGAGCCTTAAGTCAGCCGAAGCAACTTAATGCTTGTATGGCTGAACCGGCTCAATTTTGAACATTACCAGATTTTTAGAGAAGAAGAAATATCTGGTAAAGGGAAGTGCCAACCCAGGGATTCGATCCGGGAAACCTCCGATCATCGTAGGGGCCGAAAGATTGGCCAGAACAGTTTCCATAGCCGCTGAAGGAGCATGGTAGCCTCTCATGCTACCCTGGCCGGCAGTCCTGGCGGGGACTTTGCCAAGGTCCCCTTTCCAGGGGTTCGACCAGATCCGCAAACCTCCAGCAACCAGGCTGAGCTCTCTCACAACTCAGCCACGATAACCAATTGACCTAATTTTCTTCCAGATAAAGCCTCATAATCTTAATAATCTTCCATAATCTTCCATAATCTTCCATAATCTTTCATAATCTTCCATTAATAATAATGGATCAGCTACAACAATACACTATAAAGATATATGTGTTTTATAACAAACACATTCAAAACACACTATAGAAAACGTTTTAACACCTTCTTGGCTGAAACACACACAAAAAAAAACCGTTTCACAAATAGCATTAAGAAGAAACCTCTCAAAACATAAAGTAGGCCTATAGTAAAAACGTTTGTTGTGACGTCACGACCGAAACAGTGAAGGGCCCAAAGGCCGCTAACACACAGCCGAAGGTAAACGCGATGGTTTAAAACAATAAAGATAGAAACAAGCTGATATTAAAAACAAAAATGCGTTCCGAACAAAGTTGCAGCACACACCGAGGGTCAAATTCCACGGAAAGGTCAGCCCGCCTGACCAGGCAGCTGGCCAGAAAAGATGCCATGACAATGGTTCCACGGATCCACAACACGATTACAAAAGAAAAATATGCGACTGTCTGTCCTATAGTGTCCACGGCCTATCTTGAGTTCGCCCCAGAACGACACATATAATCAATTGTATGTTTTTGGCAGCAGTGTGCCTTGTTGATACCCAAGATGGTTACAAAAACAATGGCGGCCGTCGATTAATGCCGCCCCTCCAGGAAAACGTAGCCGCTCATAAAATACCAGCAGGACTCAAGATCCGCGTATACACAATAGAGCAATCGACCACCAGCTTCAGTGGATCTGGTCTGGTCCTCTCACAAGCACGTAACAAAAGTCGTCCATCAACGTCAAACAAGTTCTTTTCAAAAGTCCGTATGCGAGTGCGAGGTCGGCTATCAACAAACGATTTTTAAATGTCGTTCGATTCAGATGGTTAAGACGCTCATTGTATGATTTGCGGTAAAGGCCTGATGTGGGAGCGAGAATGTGTCGACAATGACAAAAAAGTGTAGCCTACGAGATTTGTAAATCTTCTAACGGATTTACGAATTTTCTGGGATTTGAAGATTTACAAAAGATTTAACAATTACTTGACGTTTTGCGAGATTTGCACGGATTTGCACGGATTTACGATTTACATAAAGTTTTGCAGATTTACGCAGATTTACTGATTTGCCGGGGCTTAAAGATTTACTAAAGATTTACGTTAAGATTTAATGATACACATGGAATTTTGCAAGATATGCACGGATTTGCTGAAGATTTACTGAGAATTTTACATATTTACAGATTTGAGGACTTTACATGAAGATTTGCTGGGATTTAAAGATTTACGAAAGATTCAAGTAGGCTAAGATTTAAATGAATTATGCCAGATTTACGTGATTTACAAGATATGTGCTAGATTTTCAATATTTACGAGATTTGAGTGATTTACACAAGATTTGCAACGGATTTGCAACTATAAATCTTAGGTGTACGAGATTTATAGCTTTGTCGAACTCCAAGTGTGGGAGCAATTTCGTGAACTTAGGCTGGACAGATTAGCTCAACACAATACCCTTAATCATTAATGGTTAGCCTATAGTTAGTGTTTGTTGCAGACGTGATATGCGTGTAAAATAAAACACTGGTTCAATTTACAACACTTTATTAAAGCAATACCTTATAACAGCCACGCGCTGAATCGCCATACGCGTATATATCTCGCCACGGTCAACTGAGATAGTAGCTGCGTGGACTATCTCAGCTGGCATTCTGCTTGATAGACGAACCAGCATGAACGCATTGATTGTGTTGTCACACACCGGAATGATTCTTGTATTTGAACATCACAATTTATAATTTTCTAGGGTAGTGTCTTATAATTATTTTGCTTCGGCGATCTGTTGGAATAATTAATTTTAATTTTTACCGCATTATTAGCAAATTAGTACATGCACACACAGAGATGAAACGTCATGCTTAGTGTAAGCGCGCAAACGATCATTTAAGTGCGGGACGCACTAAAATAAAGTTCCCAATGTTCGAACAAAAAATCTCCTATAGACGCCACATTTTAAAACTGATTTTTAGCTAGGGATTGACAAAAGGTAAGTAAATAAAACTTTGGGCCCGAACTTGATGTGGAGGATCGAGAAAAATGGCGCTGGAAGGAATGTCCCTTTAACAATTGATTGAAAAACAAATAGCGACTAAAGTGTTTTACTGTTGTCTTAAAACAGTAGCGTTGATTTACAACACATGATAAGCATTAGCGTTTATGTTTAACACTATTTTCAAAAATGCATATGCGTTGTCACATAAACACTTTTGCTGCTTCATGTGTATTTTAAGCACATATCATAGTATATACAGTGTTGCAAATTAAACGCTAGTGTTTTATTTAACGCATTTCACCTCTGAAATACTAATGTTTTGAAAGTTTTCTTCAAAGCAAATGCTATTCGTAAAACACTCAATATTTATGTGTTTTTCGGCCAAAAACGTCTAAAAACGTTTTCAAGGTGTGCCTAAAATATGTTTATTTTAAAACACATAGTTTTTGCTGTGTAAACAAGAAGCAAGTCTATAACTTGTTGCTTTCACTAACAATCAGTAACCAACACACTCAACGTTAAACAAAATTATCTTATCCGTTTTAAACTTCAAGGATTTTATCGGGCCTTGGCTAAACGGTTAAGATTTATAAAACTATATGAAACTGTGAAACTATGAAACTATGAACTGTGATTTCTAAACTGTGAAAATACTGAACTCACGACGTTATATATATATATAACGTCGTGAGTTCAGTATTTTCACAGTTTATTTCCCGTAGGTATACAAAAACCCCAAAAAATCTGTATTTTAACAAGTTTTGGGGTAAGTATTCACATGGAGCTGGAAGCCCACATAGTGTCATAGTATATATAAGTCCATGGGATACAGAAAACGTATGTATATTCGTGGCCTATCGACGTATATTTGTCTTCTGTATAGAGCAGAAAAAAATGCCGTATACGTATGCTGATGATTACTTGTTAAATAACAAGAAATGTTTGTTATCTTTGGGAATATGAAATTATAGAACTAGTACTGTATTAATCATAAAAAAAATCTCATTTTATAGAATATTGCAGGTTTTTTCTGTGGGTTTCAGAAAGTGCAACTTAATGATAAATAATGAAGTTCTATTGCTTATTGGAACGAAAACAATTGGCTTTTTCAAGACACACGCTAGTGTGTCGCCCGCCAAGAACGATATAACATCCAGATAAAATGTGTGTATGAGCATGGCGACCACTAGACACGTTGTGTCTTTACAGCCAAGGTAGTTGGTTTTTTTCAGCCATCTGAGGATAAATAACAATGCGACAGAAAAGGCTGAAACTTGTTTGATCGGGAGACTTTGGTCGCCTGACAACATAAAAGTCACTGTTAGACACAGCTTAACGTTTTCTTGTTGGAAAAACGACGTTGATTTTTGCCTAATTACTACTGGCTACTACTAGTAACACTTTTTTTTGTATCACGAAAATAAATTTTTCCATGCCGTGAATAAAAGCTCATTTTACAGCTCTGGAGATGTGCCTTTTCGTATGGCCTCTTCTAATTGGTCAACTTGAGTGGTTCAGGGGTTACCAACCTCTAAACGACCAAATTTATTGTTTTACATTGTTTTAAACATTGTTTTTACGTAACAATGCCAAACTGAACATTAAATAAATCCGTTCGTTTGCAGTACCAAAAAGAAATGCTAGTCATATGAAAAAAAGATGACTGCCGGCCTCAAAATCTAACGAAAGCCAACAAATAAAAAAAAAAGAGAATGGACCAGAAAACTAGATTAGTGTCTCCATCTCGTAATTACTAAGAAAAAAATGGATTTCAGCAATTTGGACCAAAAATTTCTGATATCTACCCCAAAACAAAACTTGTTATGAATTCCGGCCAAGATTTTCGGCTATGTGAAGTCGTGATATCAAGCCCCAAGCTAATCCCACCGACTAACACTTGAACTTTGTTAAATGAAATAATTGAAAATTGTGCAGTAAGCCATTTTTATATTTCATTTATAACCTTCGAACTATAACTCGGTAAGATTAGCTTGGCGAAAGAGCTTGGCGTTTGATATCACGACGGCCGAAAAGCTTGGCGGGAATCCTTAACAAGTTTTGTTTTGGGGGGTAGATTTTAATTAGGCATTGGTAAGTGTTACTCAAATTCCCGTTTTATTACGTGCACAACAAGCAGCTGAAAATTGAAAATTGAATTATTGTACGTTAATCCATGGTCATTAATAATCCACGGCAGCCTGATATAGTTTTTCGTTCGTCAATTTTTCTCAAACTTTTTTTAATTTAAAACTTGTCTTGTCTAAACTTTGGGCTCAAAAGGAATATTAAAACAAGAATAAGTAACAACTGAGACGCACGAAGCTGCGCTCCCGTCGTAGCATCCGGCATGAAAGTCTGTGTTCAGTCAGGAAGTCAGTCTCTGGCGTCAGTCTTGTGACTGATGTAAAGCTTATCACGTATAGGCCTATATCACGTATTCATTCAATGAATTTAAAGCTCTTATTTTACTAAGAAATAGCAATCGAAGTCTTATTTTACTAAGAAATAGCATTACTAAGTCTATTTTACTAAGAAATATCATTACTAAGTCAGTGTGCAGTCCAGCTTCCGGCGATCGTATCCTTGTTTAAGTAAATATTCTCTATACCGCAGCGTCCTGTGGACTGGCCTATATAGCCTTGTTCGCTTCACAAGTCAAAAGATACTGACTAACTGCACACTGGCTTTCGTATGGAGTATAGTGACAATAAAAATGTTGACAAGTCAGTCCTTGTTCTGTCAAGTTGAGTTGACTTGCCAAGCCATTCATTGAAAATGGCATGCCTGCGATTTGATTTGATATTTATTTGACTTAAAATGCTTTGTTTTGGCCTGTGTTGATTCAGCCTAAATTGTAAGCGCAGTTACACCCAATTTGTGTGTAATTGACACTGTTACACACAAATAGGTTGGAACACGTCAAATCCATAAAAATCAAGTCAATTATTATACCCAGTTTTATCCGCAAAATCCTAACAATTGCCAGAATTTACCAGAAATTAGCTGGGCTTAAGATGAATTGGGTGAAATTAACTAGAATTGGTCGACGTATATTTCCTGAATCAGCCATGAATTGATTGGAAGTAAGTCTGGATCAAAAGCATGTCAATGAATAGGAATTGATTTGTGAGAATGAAAAACGAAAAGTGTTGATTTGAAATAGCAAATAGAGGCTCTACCAGTGAATTGAACTGCATTGAAACATGGCAATGAATTGGTTGAAATTGACTGTGAATCATGAATTTAAATTGGAGTTGGTCTGAAATGGATTTCCATCTCTGTAGAGTTTACGTAGAAATGGATTTGACTTGACTTGATGTAGGCCTATAAGTAATTGACTCAAATCCGTTGACATGGAGTTATACCCATGCTGACGTATGTATATAGGCCTACATGGTTTTACGATCAGGGATGGAAGGGGATCACTGTCTCGTAGTCATAAGGTGCCATGCCTCTTTCTGAAGAGACTTCCACAGAATTGAAAAAGAATGCTATACAATTTCTTAAGCGACTCTAAACTTCCATTTAGAATTTCCATACAGGTTGTTTAAAACTTCCAAAGACGCTTCCTACATAATTTCAAAAAAAAATAAACTCTGTAGGATTTCAAAACAGGCTGTACAGAACATCTAAGGATATTTTTACAGAATTTCTAAACACAACAATTCTAAAGAGGCAGTTTGAACTTCCAAAGATGTTTCTAAGAATTTCTAAAAAACACTTTTAAAGAATTTCTAAAGCGACTACAGAATTTCTGAAAACGCCGTAGACAACATCTATAAACAACTTCTATAGAACTCACTATACTAAAGTGAATTCCATATAATTTCTAAAGAGACTCTGTCAAATTTCTAAAGATCTTCTGCTGAATTTCTTAAGAGGAACCGCAGTATGTAAAAACATTATGTACAACTTAAAGAAATTCTGTAGAGCAAGAATTTTTGGAGCAAGTTTTGTATACGACATTTATTACGTTACATAACGCCAGAACATTTTTAACTCCAAATTTTTAACATATGTCGAAATTTATTTTCAGTAAAAATTCACGGCGTTTCTTTTTAATAAAAAGAAAAACGAGAAACTGAGCACTATTACGATCACACAGATTTCAGTATTTAGCCTACTTAATGTTTATTACGGTTTCTTTGATTGAAACCCTTTTTTCGTAAAGCAGTCCAATGGCAATTTGATTTATGTTGGGCTGCAGCGTAATTGATTAAATCTAACAAAATAATTTAAACAGTCAATTGGCACGAATTATATTAAATATGATGGACCAGTATTTTTAACACTGCACTTCATTCTAAATTTAAAAAGCGACACGAAGTCATTTTAAACCCATACTGAAATTGGCTAACTAGAACTTGTGTAAAAAAAAGACTTGGTTCCTTGTGTACCTCTGAGGGGGGAATGTTGCTGTTGATCTGCACTTCGACCAGGCAATTTTACTTATACCTCTGCCTTTACTGTTGGGTGGTGTAAGGATGTCAGCATTCACAATTACAACTCGTTGGTTTATTCCACCATTAATAATCAGTCATTGCCATGTTTCCTCTGCTATTCAGCGGGCTATATTTTTGTGTCATGGTGGTCCTGATGGGATCCCGATCACTTTTTTCAAACCGTTCTCTAATGTACTGGTACCTTTCTTAATAATTGTGTTCAACAGATCTGTGCAAGATTCGTATGTGTGTCCATACTGGAAAAAAGCACTGATTACTCCGATTTTTAAAAAGGAAGACCGTCTTGAACCAAAAAACTATCGTCCATTTTCGATCACCTCACAGGTTGGTAAGTTGTTCGAGCGAATCCTTGACGATCATCTTGACCGTTTCTTGGAAACTTGCTCTTTACTGGAGTTATCAACATGGTTTCCGTAAGGGGCACTCTACTGTTGCTAATTTAATTTATTTTTACGACTTTTGTCTTCCAATGTGTTGATAACCACGAACCTATCGATCAAGTTTTCTTCGACCTGCAAAACGCATTCGGTGAAACTGACTTCTCAATTCTAGAACGCGTCTTAAGCGAGGTTGGCATTCTTGGTCCCATTGGTAGATGGATGGATTATGGAATGGGTGACGAATCGTGGTCAGGCTGTTATCGTCACACTGGCAGCCTTTGGCATATGGTCTCCCACAGGGATCCATTCTTGCACCCAAGCTTTTCCTTTTGGTAATCAAGACATTTGCATTTGACAATGAAGTTTGCTACTGTAAATTCACCGATGATGCCAAGGCTTGTGAAAGGGCGAGGACTCTAAGTCGGGATTGTCAACATTTTATTGATACTGCGCAGGCTTGGTGTTTGAATTACTGTATGCCGGTTAACATTTCCAAAACGTTTGTCATGCATTTTGGGAGTACGGAAAATCTTTGTAAGACTTATTTTTGAGACAACCAGATTTTGCAGACTGTTAATGAAAATTTGGATTTGGGAATTATGATTTATTCCGACTTAACTTCAACGATTCGCTGAGCAAATGATGGTGAGCAAAAAAAACTTCTACTATCTCAGTTGGCCTTGGGTCTAGTAGACGAAACAGCATCAACGCAAAAATTATGTTGTCACAAACCGGAAATCTTTTCGTATTTTAATATTATACACGTTACAATTTTTTAAGCTAGATCCATAATTTTTCTTCGGTGATCTATTGGCATGCATAAAATAAATTTTTCCCACATTAGTCTCTTAGATTTTTGATCTCGTGGTAATTATTAGTAAACAATTAAAAATTAGTCCATGCACACACACACACACAGATGAAACATCATGGTTATTGCAAGATAAATATTAGCAGGAAGGTATTAAATTAGTTATCAGCATTCAACAGAAAATCTCCTAGACGCCACATTTTAAACCGAATTTTTAGCCTGAATTGATTAACGGGAAGTAAATAGACCTTTGGGCCCGTACTTGATGTGGAGGATCGAGTAAAATGTCGTTGGGAGGAATGTACCTTTAAGCGTTACGTCACTTTTGGTTCAAGCGGTCGATTTTTGTGTCATCGGTCGGTGAGATGTTGGAGTGGGTCGGATGCGTCACTAGTCCGAAAAGTTGACCCAGGATCAAAAGAGTTTTAAAAGTTCAAGAATGTTCCTTCCAAAAAGCAGCGTGATGTACAAGGCCTGGAATCGTAACTATGGGATGAACAGTAAGATGGCCGGCCATTGCGAATGCACTCCAACTTGAAATGAGTTTCCGAAATTTGCTGTCAGTGACTAAAATCTATACGGCTGAGATATTTTAATTTCTTACGTTTTTTTTTCTTAAATTTTTTAATCTCTTTATAACTCGGGTTCGTTGTAATGCCCGTGGGCCGATACGACTATAGCGTTACCCATATTCTAAACACAGCATCCACGTTCCCGATTCTCCGTCATCCAATAGGCTGATGTGAATCACGTGATCTCGTTTTAGTTGTGAAAATTGGTGGCGCTGCTACCAAGTGTTGTTCCTTTTTATAATTTATCTCTTTTTTTTTATATTGCTCGAAGATTCTACGGTGCTGCATCTAGGAGATGAAAAGGTAAAAAAAAAAAGGCGTCTTTAAGGGGAAGTTTAGTTCCGAACATGTGCACTGTTGCAACCAATTCACCGATATGATTTCTTCTCCGTGCTCCAATGTGATCTCTGCCTAGTGCTCTACCTCGAATTTCGCTTTACCCCTTCCCCCCAATAAAAAAAAAACAATGTTGTCATCACAAAATCAAGCACACACATCGTTGAGCCTTTCAAAGACTACACTCCTACCAAATTCCGTTCGAATCCGTTCATCGTATCGCCCCAACTGAACAAAATACACAGACAGAGAAACAGACCTTCGCTTCGCGTACTCTGTCAATAAATAAACAAGAAGTAGATGGAGGGCCGTGGGTAAGACTGAGGGGTAACGTTTGTGAGTTTTGTGGTGTAACCGCGGAGGTCGTATGATACTGTGCCACAGATATTGTTTGATTAATTCAAAGAAAGCCATGGCATTTAGTCCACATGTTTCGGACCCTGCAGAACGGGACCATCTTCAAACAAGAAAAATGTGTGTGACAGTGCTAGACGTAGAAGCATCTATTGTCTGAAGAGTTCGCGGCTAGAATTGCACTTTACTGTCACCAAGATTTGAAGGATGAATGGACAATCATTAGCCAACAGGTGGAGATATGTAAATGGCAGGCAGGGGATTTTGCCGTCCGTCGCTAGCGCCTCGCTTGGAATACTATTCGTATAATGAAGGGGTGAAACCGGCAAGAAGCAACCCTCTCCAATGTCGGTCGCCACTCGCCATTTGGCGAATGAAATCAGCAGTTGGCGACTTGGAATTTAGCATTACTTGCCAAAATGGCAACTAACAATAGAGAATGACATTCAAAGAACTATATTTCGGGAACCGAACAAGTTAGAGACGAATGGTTTGCGGCGTTCTGGTCAATTTTTGGACGTTAAATGAAAACTTGAAAATTGCTACCGCTAGTAGCAATCTTCTAGTTTTCATTTAACTTTTGAACTATTAGTATGTGCGATTAACTTGGCTAATAGGATTAACCTTGGCGGCCTTTTCCTGGTGGAATGATATCACTACCTTCAAAGGCCGACCGTTTTTGGAAACTTGGCGGGTTTTTCTACCAGTTTTGGTTTTGGGTGGATACAGTATACACACGTACCTTGGTTCTTCTTCTGTTTGAAAGTCATGAAATTAAACCTCCGGAGACTTTGTTTTAACGTCGAGTGGACAAAGAGATACGCAGCATGAAGCCGTTGTTGTTAAACTTTAATAATTTGGTGTCAATGCAGTGTTTTAAGTTTAAAATCCGCGTATCGCGCGTACCTTTCACATTTCAATCCGCATGCTAGAGCAGTTCATTTTTGGGGTGTTGGCAGCGCAACTGGTGGAAGAATCGTCGGCTAACTGGACGACGCGTCGAATTTCTAACGTTAAGCCTTTACATCCAGGAAACCTTGAAACGACCCGATTTTGTTGGTAACTTGGTAGCAAGACTATATATATATATATTCAATGAAGGTGAAAGAGATGCCGTTGGTAAAGACAATGTGTTTGCAGGGTTTTTTTCTCCGCAGTCGTCGGAATGAAATATCTCTAGGACTAAAAATATTCCAAAGAATATTGGAATGAAATCATACTGTTTAATCTGTGCCCTTTTTGTGTTCTGTTGTGGTGGTATTTTATTTTTTAGTGTTTTTCGTATTTTGATACGGCTTTTTGCTCATCGGGCACTGCAGTCATGAAATAAATAGGTAACAGAAAGTTTAATGCAAATAGAAATCCAATTTTACGTCTACGATTTTACATCTACGATTAAATTGTTTTATGATGAAAAAGACTAAACGTTTAATTCTGGCCTTTTAGAAATAGGCTTGTATGAACATACTATTGAATGAGCACATTAATGCATGAACACATCAGCCGGGTGTAAAATCTATTTATGTGTCGTAACCAACTCACCGATGTGATTTATGCAGTGTTCCTAAGTGATTTCTGCCCAGTGCTCTGCCTCGAATTTCGCTCCCCAGTTTGTCAATTCAATTCTGGAGATTCCAGAATTTTGCTGAGACAATAGGGCAAGATCAACATTGGCTAGTAGGTGTACACGATGCGGATTTCATCAGTTATCCGCCAACTGACGACAATCTCGGTATTAAAGCAACATACCGCCTGCCTTATAAACTTCCGCCTGCCTTACATCAGCTATGCGTCGATCGCATCCGTGCATTTACCATAGTCAAGGTCAACTGAGACAGTAGCTTCGTTCCTCGCAGCGAAAAACGTAGCTACTCAATAGTAGACAACCCAGCGTGAACGCATTAATTGTGTCGTCACAAACCGGAATGATTCTTGTATTTTAAAATCACAATTTACAATTTTCTAGACTAGTGTCTTATAATTTTGCTTCGGCGATCTATTGGAATAATTAATTTTAATTTTTACTGTATTAGTCAGTCAGATTTGTGATCTCATAGTAATTACTAGCAAACGATTAAAATTAGCACTGCGCACACACAGATAAAACGTCAAGGTCATAGTATTGGCACGCTATACGTTCTGGAAGAAAGCAAATAAAGTTCCCCAATATTCAACAGAAAATCTCCTAGACGCCACATTTTAAAACTGATTTTTAGCAAAGGAAAAAACTAACGGTAAGTAAATAAACCTTTGGGGGCCGTACTTGATGTGGAGGAAGAAAAATGGCGCTGGGACCTATATCCCATTAAGAGCTAAGTGACGTAGGAAGCGACTTGGCACCAACGGTGGTCACGGTTAATGTTTCCGCAGCATGGTACAAGTGTTATCTAAATTAGCTCTTCAAAGGTGGTGCTGACGTTTTCCTCCTTTCAAATTCTATTCTATTTTACAATAATGTTTCGCCTTTGGACCAGTCATTGCGTCGTTGGAATAAACAGCGCTAAAGCGTGGAATAAAAAAACGCTAAAACGTAGAAAGCAGGATACTGCTTTATTAGTAAAAATATCCTTAAAATCAATGAAACAAGAAAAAAAATGTAAAGCGTGGGCATAACGTCATAGATGAACGCAGGAACCAGCGTTCTTTAAAATGTGCGTTGTACTGCACCTTACACATAGGTTTTTCTTGTTTCACTGATTTTAAGGATTTTTTTTAGTGCAGCGTTAAATCCTGTAATAAATAACGTTTTGGTGCATTAATTTCGTAAAATTTTGCATTGTAATTTTAGCAGAAATTTTAAAATTACCCAGCCTCGCAAAGCAACCTGAACTTTTCAACTTCTCTGTAAACGGATATACATTTTTTTTAAAATTGCACACCACAACACCGTGTTAATACGGGGCTAACACCTCAAAGTAACGCCACCGTTAACACATTTTGTTACCTAACCCGTGGCGTAGCCTACTCATTAGCCAAATATCTGTATATCAGTGCCTTTTTTGACATCATGAGGTAGGATATATAGTGAGGAGGCTGCAGATTTCTCTATTGGGATTAAGGGATTGGTCTTATCGTTAACCTATCTTGCGCCAGTAACCAATTTCCTGCAACAGCGTTAAATTTGAAGGCGTCTACTATATAATATACGTCTAGCAATTGTATTAACAAATCTCTTTTCATAAGGCCGGAAATTATTTAGTCCTACGCCGTTTTGATCTAAATCCGAACTTATACTGCATTGTAAAACCATATTTTAAAACAAGTTCATTTTACACATTTCCCTTTCCCTGTTGAATGATCACTTTCAAATGCCGATTCTTTTTGGAAACTTGGCGGCTTCTCTTATCCAGTTTCGGTTTTGACTAGTGATCACAACTTTTATACTGAGAACACGCCGTCTAATCTTCAACTCTTTATATTTTTTTCTGCAAGAAATTTACATCTTTGAATTTTCATATTGATAATTTTCACATTTGCCATTGCACAATTAGCCGTTCATCAGCCAAATTAGCACGGTTGGAGGTGTGAACGAAATTTGACGACTAATTGTTCATTTCGGTAAGTTACTGAATTTGCTAAAATTGACCGACTCCATACACACGCCTGCGTATCACTGTAAAAAACATGTGTTTTTTAAATAAACACATTTTAGACACATAGAAAACATTTTTAGACGTCTTTAGCTGAAAAAAAACATTTAAAGCTTTTTACAGATCATCGGCTATGAAGAAATCTCAAAACAATAGCGTGGTTTCAGACGTTAAATGCGTTTATAGCGTTTAATTTGCAACACTGATAAAACACATGCTTAAAACGCACAGTTATACAAAAGTGTTTAAAATAAAGCAGTTAACTGCAGCGCGTGTTTTTGAAAATAGTGTTTAATGAAATCGATTACGGTGATATATGTTTATCAAGTGTTGCAAAATAAACACTGTTTTATTTTAAACCCTTTCGTCGTTGTGTGTTTTAGGAATGTGTTTCCGAAGTGTTAAAACTGAACGTTATAAATATTTTATTTTAAACGCACGTCTGCAAAAACGCTGAAATGCTGAAAGTTCATTCTCATCCCAATTTTTAAAACACTTTTACGTCTTTTTCAGCTAAAAACGTCTAAAAAAACCGTTTTCCAGATGTGTCTAAAATATGTTTATTTTAAAACACGTGTTGTTTTACAGTATAGCCTATATTTCCCGTAGGCTTATTATAGGCCTACATTGTTAGTTGTAGGGCAGAGGTGTTAGCGGAAGAGTCAACAATTCAGAATCAAACGTGCATGTGCCGTGAGGTGTTGTTATTAGTAGAACTGTAATGCCAAAACGATTCCACTGAAATCTAGAGCTTGGCGAATAAAGTTTTAGTACCATTTTGACAAGATGGCAAACAGTACTAGTTTTTTTTTTTTCATTTTCCACTTAAACCACACAAAATAAACCGTTTGGTTTACGGGCACGATTGCAAATTGAAGCACCTCGTAACCATGGTATAGGCCTATTAATTTAATTTTTTTAATTTTATTTAACTGCCCCCATTTATTTGACATGTACCCAGCTAGCCGAAAGAGTAGACTATAATAGTCAGCCTAATTGTTTGTCATTCAATGTTTTTTCAAGTTTTTGCCAAATAACTTCTTGGTGGTTTGAGAGGCTTGGCATTTACTGTATTGAAAAGCTCGTTTCGAGCAGTTCACAACGTTATATTGGAATGTCAAAATCGGTTAAAATTTGATGAAAATGCGATTTTCAGCGGGTGGGCCAAAATTCACATAAAAAATTTGACTCGCGTTAATGTAAGGCGCACACACACGCATAGTAAACCAAACAATATAAGTTTGAGTGGCCAAAAAATAAATTATTAGTTCCTTTTCCCACCGTTTTGCCGACTGGTGAAACATTGGAGGGGTGCGACACCCCCTCCCCGCAAAACCGTCACTGAGTAAAACGATAAAATTTGTATTCACTGTTGAAACCATTATTTCATGAATTATGTTGGCAATTTTTTGGACAAGCGATGTAATGCAATTTTTGCAATGCGTGTCAAAAATAGCTGTAGGCTAATATGCATGTAATTCATAGATATCATATTTGATTACCGTCTTATCTATGAATGATGCTTTAAACAAACACGCAGTGTGATAGTATTTAGTCCATGGTTAAACTAGCAGTTGTGCGAAAAATACGGTTGCGCGTGCTTTGACGTATGTATACGTCTTTCAGTGCTACATACTGTTTCTCTAAATAGGCTAATGATAAACGACTAACCAATCCTGATATTTGAGAGTTTAAAAACCCAGAACCCCGTACTGATTTACGAATTTAAACCCTCAAGAGGACGTATGGAAAATTGCATATGAATCGGACAAGTAGTTTAATAGTTATCATGCATACAGACCGACAAACGGACGGACGGACATACAGACAGCAAGGAAGAATGAGCTCCTTAAAAAAATGTGTATTCAGGCCTGTGAAACTTAGAATTAATTATAGTATCACGAAGATGTTAAATTATTTTTAATGTTAGATAAAATCGCAATAAAAATAGCTAAATAAACGTGGAATCCAAAGAACTAGGCCTATACGCTTAATATTTTTCGACCAAAAGGTTAATTTGTTGTTCTTGTTAAAAATCATCCACAACTCGTCGCGTGCATCGAGTCGGGGTTGTCAACACGCCTGGGGTGGCCAAGAGAGTAAATCGTTATCGCGTAACAGGGGTGTCGATTGACACCCTGAGATACCGCCCCTATTTCTCTCTCATTCACCCAGTCCATCTGTCACCCTTACCTTCCATTTCCTTCATGGGTCCCGGGGCGTACGGTGTCCACTCGTAGCAGCAATCCTGCGACGCCGGGGCGACCAAAAAATCGGAGTCATCATTCTGGTGTTCGGCCATGATGGCTGCAATACTGAAAGCGTTAGCCCGTGGTGATAGCGGACCCAGCTCCATCCACGGGTCAGCGCATGCTCGCTTTCGAACGCTACTCGATCTGGCGTAGCCCAAGAAACATCCGAACCGGGGTCAGGGCACCCCGAAAACACCCACGCCGTCCCTTGGCGAACTTGTTCGGGGCGGTTCCGGGCGAATCGAGCACGCCTTGCGCTCGTTTCAACAGCCATGTTGGTTGGAGTGCGCGCAGCCAATGAAAACGGAGATTGCGAGTAAACCACGCCTACGATGGTTACGATTGGCTAGGTGAGTTGTGAAGGCGTGGCTAGTGAATGGGCGTTCACGTACACGCGTTCACGCGCTTGTGTATTTTCTCGATGTACTAATTGTTTGTTATTGCATTTGTTTGTTCGTTAAAGGGATATACCTCCCAGCGCCATCTTTCTCAATCCACCACATCAAGTACGGCCCCAAAGGTCTATTTCCTTACCGTTAGTCAATCCCTTGCTAAAAATTCTTTTTTAAATGTGGTGTCTAGGAGATTTTCTGTTGAATATGATGGAAATTTATTTACTAACGATCCGTCACTAAATGATGCATTGCGCGCGTACAATAATCATGACGTTTCATCTCTGTGTGTACATCTACTAATTTTCTAATAATTACCATGAGATCTAAAATCTAATAGACTAATGCGGTAAATATTATAATTAATTATTCCAATAGATCGCCGAAGCAAAATTATAAGACATTAGCCTAGAAAATTATAAATTGTGATTTTAAAATATGAGAATCATTCCGGTTTGTGACGACACAATCGTTGACTTGATTCTGTCTCAATGTACTATTCACAAAGCCAACCGAGACAGCAGCTATGCGATGAACACAGCTACCACCTACCCCAGCCGACCTTGGTACTGTAATTGCTCGGATGATGATCTGCGCGTAGCTGTAATTTGGCACGCGGAATGTTATAAGGAAGGCCGGATGTCCCTTTAATATACCGAGGCTTCGTTTTCTAACATCTTGGGATTGGGAATTAACCCCCTTTTTTTTTAAAGCTGAAAACGACGTTAAACCTATTAAAAGACCCTTTGTAAACTACTTAGCCTAGTTATTCTGAAAAAAAAAAGTTATTGTCAGCAAGATGGAATTTTCAAATAGCCTGTTAACCAGAATCATGGGCATACTGGCCATGCAGGAAAACGGGAGGTATCCCGTGGGGGCCATGCTCCGAGGGCTTCTCGGGGGCCTGTTGAAATTATTTCATGATGACTATTTTATACGCAGTGGCGTGGCGTGCACAGGAGGGGGACAAGGGAGTCATTGCCCCTGCCCTTTTTGCAAAATGCCCTTTTTGTAAATTAAAATGGCTAAGAAAGATCTAAAAAATAAGAAAAGTAAAATAAAATGGCCTAAAAAAGGCCTAAATAGGGCAAATAAAAAAGCCTGGAACGGGGGAAAGAGATTAAGAGAGGGCAGAAAAAGATATAACTCAGTGGGGAAAAAAAGAAAATTTCCATTAAACATAGCATGCCCTTTTACTCAAAGTTGCCCCTGCGCTCTCATCTTGTCTCACGCTTTTGTTTCTACGAAATGCCACAAGAGGGGGGGGGCCTACGTTAACCATTTCCCGCACCTATAAATGGCCCTCCCAGTACGGCCCTGGCCAGAATGGCCTTCAAAACACTAGTTCAACGTCTTTGCAATGCAGGCAAAAAATAAAAATATTTGCATGCCACTTCTCACCTCTTCAGCTATACAACGCAGGATTTTTACAACATTTAGAAAATGATCTATGTAGTAAAAAATAGACCCGTGCATATCAAAATGCACCCGTATGCATTTGATTTTGCTTTACATGACTCTTTGAAGGTGGCGCTCAGTGACGGCGCTAGGGGGGGGGGGGG
>JAHWFP010012729.1:290490-320035 GCA_023313725.1 Lithobius niger
GGGGGGGGGATTGAGGCTTAATGGCAC
This sequence comes from Lithobius niger, assembly GCA_023313725.1. Taxonomy (NCBI): domain Eukaryota; kingdom Metazoa; phylum Arthropoda; class Chilopoda; order Lithobiomorpha; family Lithobiidae; genus Lithobius; species Lithobius niger. The sequence continues at coordinate 290,518 of JAHWFP010012729.1, forward strand.
GTCGACAGCTCGGTCATTAGCGCCAACCTCAGTCACAGTGCAGTGGTCCGGCTTACCGCTAGGGGTGTGCCATGACCCCCCCCCCCCCAAGTATTTTACGGCCCACCCGTTTAACGGCGATATTTGCTCGTCTGCGAGAAACGGATAGTCCAATATCGAGGGGGGTGGAGGGAAATCGCACGAGCGCTGTATTTCCCTCCACGCCCGAGATATTGGACTAGCCGTTTCGAGCAGACGAGCAAATATTGCCGTTAAACCGGCTATATAGCTCACGGATATGTGTTTTAATGGTAAGGTAAGACGTCAAGCTTACATATCAAGTTATTTGAGATTTAAAAATGTTTTATTTGTGAAACATAATGAATTTAAGAACGTTTACATACGACAGATATGTAAATTCCTGAACTCAAACTTCCGGTTTAAACTTCCTGTCTACGAAAGTCTCACGTATACGGGAGGACGTTCCACCCAGTCCCAGTCACCGACTTTGTGTTTAAGGTAAAACCGTAATTTTTTCTACTTTATTAGTTTAAATAAGATATAGAATATAAAATGCGCTATTCGCTTGAATCTCGTAGGTTTTTAGGTGTATTTAGGTGTGTTTACAAAGAGTGTCAATAGCCTAGTTATCGTACCGTCGGAACGAAAGGTTGCGGGGTCCGGGTTGGACCATTCCTCCATGGGTGGAATTTGTTTTTCGTGTTAGTGCGGAAAATGACGCAGGTTGCAAATGTGCTATTCGCTTGAATTCTCGTAGATTTCTAGGTGTATTTACAAGTGTCAGTAGCCTAGTTTTCGCACTGTCGGAACGAAAGGATGCCGGGTTGGGCCATTCCTCCATGGGTGGGGGGCCTAGCATAGTAGCCTACGCTAGGTTTTTTTTTTTTCGTGTTTAGTACGATAAATGTCGCAGGTTGCAAATGTACCTATTTATGTTGGTTGCAATGGGGTGTGCTGGTTGAATTTGTGTTGTGTACGGTAGTTTTGCAAAGTCGTCATTATATGTCACGTGTTGGAGCAGGGGTTGTGTAGACCCCGGAAAAAGTGTTAGGTTATCAAAAAAGTGTGGGTTATCAAAATTAACCACGGTGACGTGTGTGGGTTTTCAGATTAACCGTATATAACGACTACACTTTTAGCATTGGGATGTGTTGGCGTGACGTCACCACCGTGCATTAAACGTAGGCTAATAAAACTGCCTAATGCGGCTGCCTTGAAAAAAGCCCTTGGCTCACTCTGTATTCAGATGTCCCCTCCCCCCCCCCCCCCCCAAAAAAAAAAATTCCGTCCTGACGCCGTCACTGGCGGCGCTTATTAAATAATAACAAAAATAAATAACTGACTGTATAGTTGTAAACTGATCACCATCTGCAATTCTGTTAGAAAATAATAGTATGACCTTGTTCCGTATATATGACGGATTTCCAACTAAAACAGACCTGGTTTTTTCTTAGTGTCCAACCTGTACTGTAAAAACATGTGTATTAAAATGAACGGATTATACACGTAGAAAACACTTTTACACGTTTTCAGATGAAAAACACATTTACAATAGCGTTGGCTGAGAAGAAACTTCTCGATAGCGTTTATACATGACGTCATCAGTACTGTCCATCTTTGTTGAAAACACAGAATTATTACTTATTCAGACAAATCAGTATCACAAACGAATAAACGAAGAATAAGAATCGGGAGACAAATCAATTCTGTATCTCACTGCGGACTTCCCATTGCGGGCATCAATAGAATAGAATTAGTATTTGGAATCTCGTTGATCTGGCGACACACACGCACAAACAAACAAATCTTACGATCTTAATTATATAGATTAGTCACCCTTCAAAGTGTTGTGTGGCTATAATACCTGGGAACCCTGAGAATTTAGAGCTCCAAAACTCTTTATGGCTGACCCGAATAGGCATATCTGTTCTTCAGCACATGCTGCGTACTAATTTTCTTTCTCAATTTTCCGACACTGGGCTGATGCATTGTGGAATCTCATCATCCTGTGACTTGCATTGATAAGTTAAGTGTCCTTTGCGGCCACTTTACACACCGGGTTTGTCTATCCTCTACTTTTTAGGAACAGCTAAGGTTTATCTCTTCCTCATCTTCGTCAGCCTCCAAACAGCTTCATCCAGATGGCTACCTCCGTACACTCTTACAGCAACACAGATGGAAGGACTCTCTACCCATGTTAAGCAACAATCAACTTTTCCTGTCTCCAAACATTTATTGGCAGAAAAGGTCTCACAGCACAAGAACATTCAGCACACCAGTAGGCTGAAGGTTTTCAAACTTCAGTTTGCTACACATACATGGAATGACATGGAATGACTTCACAGTTTCAAACAACTATATGTAAATATCAACGAATCCTTCAGTCTTTACACATGCATGCAGCTTACATGTACTTAGCTAGATATTATGTATACTTCTCAGACTGCCAACATTTATGTAGGGGGGGCTACAATACAACTCCTACTTTGTCGGAAACAGCTTTCCAGGGATTGATATCTATCTGAGTCTGCACAGATGGGCGGTGTCTCCTCAGGCAGGGTATAACCTCTCTTTAGCTACAAGTAGTTTCACCAACAGACTGTGATCAGTTTTCATCCTTTAATAAGCTACAGCAAATGGGTTATTCTTTGTCTCGTCCTCAATGGAGAAAATTCACAGAAAATTCTCAGAAAAACTTGTTCTTTTTCAGTTTATAGAACACTGCATAGAAAAGGCATTTTGTGACCTCTTTTAGCCCTAAAACGTATACACCCAAAGGATCTAGCTCCTCCTTAGTATTTAGACCTTTGTGCTGATAAGTGTTCCCTCACATACTTATTGCCTTCCTTCAGCTGTTTACATATGAACACGTAAAGGCTTTAGATACAAGAGTAGTCAGATTCGTCAGGTTTCAAATACTGCAGATGTATAAGTTTTACCAATAAATGCATACAAAGAGAAGGTCTCACTCCTTTTAAACATTCAAAGACCACCACAAAACAACTACTCTTTCTCTGTAATGACTGTTCAGTAGAGGGAATTTGGCTTCTCCGGAAGGGAGTTCCATGCTGGAATCACCCTTTAATCGAGACGTAATAAAGAGTAAAGGTCAGGAGGTATGAACAAAAGGTGAGAGAGGAATACGAAGAGGGAATCCATGAGTGGGAGAAAGAATGATACAAAGTAATTGTCAAAGTAACAGAACCAAATACTTCGACCAAGGGTTTAAAAGGGCACTAGCCATATCGTTCGTTTCGCTCACTCGATTGGCGTCGATCCATGCTTCGTGTAATTTCTTTGATTCTTAGAGCATCACAAAATCGGTGTTGCAGTTCGTCCCTCACATTCTTCAGCACGCCTGCGTTTCATCCATAGTATATCATTCGTACTTTGAACTGCAATCTCAAAGTTCATAACACGTGTCAACAATGGCTGGCCCGAAAATAAAGTGAATTTTGATTTCGTTCTGATTTTGAGGTACAATATGATATATGGCTGTTTCTGTTACCATGCAAAACATGACGTCATATCTTTATCAGGCAAAGCCTTTTACTTTGGGAGGTCAAAGTTGGTTCGGGCATAATAAACTTTGCATAAACAAACATCATGGGGGTCAAAAAAACTTTGACGTTATTTTGCGGGGTTTTTCACGTATTTGAGAGTCACAATATGTCACTGAGTTTGTTACAGTGACAAAAATAGCCCTACCGGAAGCACAATTTAATTATCGTTCAGTTGGTCCTGCGCCCATCTTTGCAGCTTGCAGGTGCCTTGGCATTACTGTATTCCAATATTACTGTATTACTGTATTGCACGCAATATTGTATTCCACAACAAAATATAAGCCACAGGCGTTTTTTGTATGGTAAACAAAAAGAGCCACCTGAAAAATCGCGAATTAATATAACAAACCACTGCCCGCATATGTTTTTTTTAGTATCTATACGAGCTTTAGTTTGCTTCAGGCAGTGACAAGAAATGTACAAAAAAAATATTACAGTGCTAAAGAAAGAAGAAAAAACAGCGGCGTTAAAATAACAAACAATTAACAAAAACACTGATAATTATGTGCTCGTTAATCAAACACCAAATTATAATTAGTACCTACAGAGGTTGAAATGTCTATCGTTAGAGGGCGCAATCCTCGTAATCCTCAGTCTTTAACGCTTGAAAGTCGCAAAATAGCCGCGCCTAATTACTCCCTCCGTTTTAGAGACAACAGAACGGTCTATTTTCAGCTTCAAACTGTGCTAGCTGCCATTAACCAAATGTAAATACCGGAAATGTTTTGGGTTGAATTAAAAAGAAGGGAAAAAAAGAAAAGCTATAATTCCGTTTGCAGTCAACGATCGTGTTTTCTTGATGCTAATTTGGACTCAACAACACCAACAGCCATACGTCACACTAGATGGAAGGAACGCTTCTTCCGCCGTGGAATGCAAAAGGGATGGTGGGGATGTGGAGAGGGGGAGGGGGAGGCATTGCCAAAATGACTTGATTTATCATCCTCACCAACATGGAATTGCTCTTTGCTCTAAAATGCGGTTAGATGGATTCCATCATCCGAGACGCCACTTTATACACCCACGCAAATAGAACGTGCAAAACGTACGCGGCGATGACAAACATTTTGAAGCGGTCACTTCCGGTTGGGCCATCTTTTGGACGGTTTCCCGTTTCCGAGAAATTTTTCCCTGAGAAGCAACTTGAAATCCCTGAGATGCAACTTGAATTCGGGTGGTGGTTGGGTCACCTCCCGTTTGCCAAATCCCGTTTTGCCAAAAGAAAGCAGATTATAGTGTCCGCGGCCTATCTTGAGTTCTCCGCAGAATGAACACAGATAATCGATTGTACGTTTTCTCTCTGTGTATTTGGTTAGATTTCGCATAACAATACATTGTCTTCCGCCCGTAACAAAACTCGGGTCGACCAATACCTGTATACCCGTTATTCTTGTCTGTCTGTCGGCATTCTTGTCTGTCACATCTTCAAAATCTTCTTCTGTAATAGAACAGTGACACGACGTAGTATTATTGTATATAACTCTATGCTGGAGCCTTAATGGGTTAGCTGCAAGGGGCACTGCAGAGAGAAACAGAAGGGCGTCATACTGAAGCCGATGCTGTGAAGAGTGATTTCTTAGACCTGAAACGCGGGATTTTTGTTGTTGGAGAAAACAACGTTATTTTAAGCCTAAGAAATCCGCTCTTCCGTTGTTTTTCCCTCCATTTTTATGTAGTGCACCTTGTAGTTATGCCCTCCAAAACCCATACTGGTGCCAGTATTGCGGCAAATGTCACTGCTCTATACAGGGTGAGTCAAAAGTATCGACCCAGTCGAGTTTACAGACGCATGATGTGGTTTAGCCACCAAACAACCATCGATCGTTGGTCACCAACGAAGGGGGCCACATCTTATGATCACTAAGGGGTGTCCCGACCCGCCCCCCTTAAATACATTTTCTACTTCCGATTCCTTTAGGAATAGGGCCTTGGTCCCAATTTGAGATATGTGGTGGGCAGTTAATTCATGGTGAATGCAGAAACAGCATGTAAATCGGTCAACAATAGCATGAGCTATGACCAAAACGCGTTAGTACACATGTTGGCCTCAGTGCATAAAATAATACCCTGCGCCGTTGTGTGAATTGGTTTCTTAGAGTAAGGAATCACAAACGTAACGATGTTGATGAAGTATGCGGCTAGGACATGTTTGTGCACATGTTTGTTGCGCATGTATAGCCGCTCGCATTCGACCTAAAGGAACCGAAAGTGAAATATTTATTTAAGGGGGGCAGGGTGAGTAGCAACCATTGTTCTTCTCAATACCTACTCCCCTGAGTGTCCAAGAAAGGACTTCTTTCTTGCTCACTGATTTCTGGAAGGGAGGCACCAATCACTAGTTGACGTAGACAGCACGTTTTTATGCAGACAGCATATTTGTAGAAATATTTGTTAGAACCTCGACAGGAGCTTCAAGGTCGAACACCAGTTTGTTACATATGCTACAAATATATCAATTTCGTTACGTTTGCTATTCCCTACTGCACTTTATTACATGCAATCAACCATTTCACAAAACTACTCAGGTTATTATTTTATACGCTGAAGCCAACATGTACACTAACGTGTTTTGGTCTTAGCTCATCTATTGTTGACAGATTTACATGCTGTTTTCTGCATTCACCATGAATTAACTGCCCACACACATCTCAAATTGGGACCAATGCCCTGTTCATAAAGGAACCGGAAGTAGGAAATTTGTTTGGGGGGGGGAGGCAGGATCGGGGGCAGCCCGTAATGATCTTAATATGTGCCCCCCCCGTGCCCCCCCCCCCCTGCGTGGTGACCTACGATAGATGGTTGTTTGGTGGCTACACCAAATCATGCGGATGTAAACTCTCTGCAGTGCCCCTTGCAGCTAACCCATTAAGGCTCCAGCACAGTTATATACAATAATACTACATCGTGTCACTGCTCTATTGGCTACGGGATACGATCTGGAGGGCATAGCTACAAGGTGCACTAGATTAAAACGTAACGGAAAACAACAGCACTTTCAAGCCAGTGCTTTGCGAGCGGATTTCTCAGGCTTAAAAGAACGTTGTTTTCGTTATAGGCTTAAGACATCCAGTCTAATAGCATTGGCTTCAGTAAGACGACCTTCTTTTCGCCCTCCAGTGCCCCTTGCAGCTAACCCAGGGACTGGCTCCACCATAGACGTATACACAATAATACTACGTTATGTCACTGCTCTACGGCCCCTAGTACACCATGAGCTCTGTTAGACCATTTTCATTACCTTTATTGAGCTTACAAGCCTGGACGCTACACGCTCAAAGGGTTTAACGAGCGTTAACCACTCCTGGTCATCTGCCCGAAGCCCTAAGGCCTTATGTCTGCAACAGCCAGATTCCCAAGCGGTCACCCACCCAAGTATCAATCCAGCCCAATGCTGCTTAACTTCAGGGATCTGACGAGAACCGGTGTTTCCAGCACTGCAAGGCTACACACTCACTCTAACCTACAACAATTGTGGGGGAAACAATGAGAGGAGCAAAGACATTAGTAATGCAGATGGTTATAGGGGTTGGAGAGTACAGGATGTAGGTCAACACGGTTATATTGCAGATCGTGTGTCCCACACGCTTTCATCAACAGGGAAAGCAGAGATTACGATGACCTCGTACGTGGAAGCTGTGGCTTCCCATAAAAAGGGGAAGTTCGGAAAGAGGAAAAGGAATTATTCTGTTTTTGAAGGTTGCGACAGGGACTTGACATGGGTAAAGAAGCTCTACAAGGGACTGCCTTGCAATTTGTCCATGAAACGGACATTGATCATCGTTGCGAAACAATCAGGCCTACCTTAGGTCCCACAGGTGTTACCGAACTTGAGGGACGCATTAGCACTAATAGTACATCTCCGACGTATAGTTGGCATGGGATGGTTAAGAGCAGGCAATGCTTTTCAGTGTGCCCGCCAGGTGGAGAGAAGCTGATGGAGTGAGGAGGAATTTATGGCTGGTATTGAGCACTCAGTGGAGGTGACCAGTGGTACTAGTTCTGTGAAGAAAAGCAGCACTGACGAAAATAGCACCATTGAAAATGTGTGTTCAGTGATTCAAGTAATTTGTATGGAGATGGGGAATTACTGCGTGTGGAATTGTCGCCGCAGGGGATAAACTGACGTAAGTGTTCCCGCCATTCACCTTATGCACGCGTGAGGGATAGGGAACAAGGAAGAGGAATTTGAATGTTTAGGTGGGAAAGTCGTTCCCAATGGGTGTCGTTCCTGTAATAAAAGGCTTTATCGGAAATGCTGAGCAGGCTAATTTGGGGGTTAGAGTGTACGTTCGGTACTGGGTGCCATTTTCTGTCGCCCCCCCCCCCCCCTCCGCTATTTGCAGGGGAGTGGATGTATGTGGTCTTAGGGTGTGGAGGGGGTGAGATGGTTAACTGTGGGTTGGTTCATGTTACTGGATGTGCGTCCCGGCAGGAGTGGGTGGCGTGGGCTGCGTCACTTCCGAGGCAGTTGGTGTTGGGTGGGGATTTTAATGCACACCACTCACTCTGGGGCAGTAGACGCTGTTACACACAGGGTACAAGAGTATACAAGAGTCTTGTTTTAGACATGTTTTTGTGGACAAGTGAGTTGGCGCCGCGCTTCTCCTTCGAGGTTTCAACTAACCTTATACCTCGCGCCACGGCTGTTTACCGTGACGTACGTATCACGTGATTAGGCTTGTCCACTCAGATGGCCGAAGAGCTGCTATTCTCGCTCGTCAGTGGCTGACTCATGATGACATCACGGCAAACAGCCGTGGCTGGTCGTATAGTGTATTGTTTTGCATGTTCGTTTGTTACGAATTTAAACAATACTGCATCTTCTGCTGTAAATGAATAGTTCTGATTATACTCACATGCTTGTGATGTAGCATGAAAATGGGTGAAAAAAGAGGCTGTGATGACACGACCTCATAACGAGCTACTACTATTTTTTTATTCTGTCTAGCACAACCCAAACACAGTAAAAATTCCACTATTTTGTTCAAACTGCATAATACGTGTAGAATGACTTACAAACATTATATAATTGACTGGGAATTAATAATGGAAAAAATAACAAATAACAAATTTGAGAGTAAAAGCTAAAAAGCCTAAGACTACCATGCAGCTCTACAAATTTATCTGGACATTACACCAATTGAATTGTCCATCGCACAAGTACTAACTCACGCTTAGAAATAGAGACCATTTTCCTGTGGCGCTGTCGTGGGATGGTACTACCTCTAGGGTCCTGGATGACCACTGGAACTTGATCAGACCGGAAGTAGAATCAGGTGATTTTGCCCCTTGGATACAGGAGTGGATTTCAGCGAGGGGGAAGACTAAGAGGCATAGGAAGAATAACGAGAAGGGTAGGGAGGAAGTTTCTTGCTGGACGCCGGCATGTGTAAGGGCTATCAGGGACAGATGCCGAGCGTGGCAGCGGTTCGATCACCTCCGGGCTGATCAGAGACGGTTCGAGTACCTTGGGATAGCTCAGGATACTAGGTTCATCCTCCGATGGGAGAAAATGTAGTAGGGGGCCAGAATTTGTGATCAGGTGTCACAGGGTCTTTCTATATCTGGGGCTTGGGCTCTGGTGCCCCCAGGATGCTAGATCTACTCTGGCTTGGGTTTTGGGGGCTTCCGGGAAGGTTCTAGTTGGCCACCGAATGGCGGAGGCCTTCAATGGTAATTTTGAGGATGTATATGGGGCTCCCTGAGTCCCCCATGATGTATCCTATGAGTGATTCTGAGGGGTCTGATGCACCGCTGGTCCTCATTCTTGGCTCTTTTCAATTTTAACTCCTGTTGTTAGGTAGAGGGAAGAACCGGACTGTAGTCATGAGCTACCGGACAATTGCACTCCTCACGTGTGCACGTAAAGTTTACTAGTGGGTGTTTCTAAACCGTCTAGTCTGGCAGATCGAAGACTCAGGGGGCCTTCCATGCGCAATTTGGGTTTCAACGGAAACGAGGTGCACAAGATGCATTGTTATTTCTCGACTCAGGCATTATAGAGGCCTGGGTCAGTGATAGTTTTGCCATTGCGGTTTACCTTGACATCAAGGCAGCCTATGACATGGTTGACATATCGTGGGTACTGGGTAGGGTACTCCCTTGGTCATCTGGGTGTTGGCAGAAAACTTAGGCTGCTGTGAGTGCTCTGCTTGGTAGAAGGGAGTTGGTTACCAGGGTGGGCGTTGCATGGTCGGGTGTGTGGTGTACAGATCAGGCCTTCCGCAGGGCAGCTGTTGAAGCCTGGCCTTGTTTGGTGTGGCGATTAATGACGCACTACTATAGCTAAGCGTGGTGGTTAATGTGGTTGCCTACGCGGACGGTGTGCTCATGGTGTTAGACAAACAGACGCAGCGAGCGCAGCAGCCAATCACTGCGGTTATCGTTTTTAAAGGTAGTTTCTTTTACATGCCTTTCCGATTGCACTTTCAGAATTTAGACGTAATTTCATTAAATAATAATAATAATAATTTATTTCACCACTTTGAGTGGTATGACTTCAGAAGGGTTGTGAACCACTAACACCGAGCCTAAAACGAGATAGATGAAATGCAACTAGGTAAGTGGGCGCCTTAAGAAGGGCAGAAGACTTTCAGCACGCAACTGTTTACGAAATCCCTGCACTGCAGGCTGGTTTACGGTAAGGGGGCCAAGGGAGTTCTAGACACGAACCACGCGCACCGAGTAGAAATGCTTACGACAATCCAGGTGGGACCCCTGGGCAACAAGCTTCCAATTATGTCCTCTAGTTTGTGGTTTGCCTACAGCCAGGTCAAACAGAGGAGGAAAGATGACTGTCAGTCCGTGAAGAATCTTGTACGTAAGAATCAAGTCGAACCGAATTCTCCGAAATTCGAGTAATTCCAGACCAGTGCTCTCTAGGCGCTGTCTGTATGATAAATCTCTAAGGCCACGAATTCCCTTCGTGAATCGACAGACTCAATCAGCTCAATATCACCAACCAGATAAGGGGACCAAACTGGGGTTGCATACTCCAAGAGTGGTCTGACGAAAACTTTGAAAGCCCAAACCTTTGTGTATACATTCCCCGACGTGAAACATCTGTTTACAATAGCCGAGCGTTGAAATGCCACAGCATTAATTTTCCGGCAGTGAAGTGAAGACTTAAGGTTTGGTGTAAAACACATTCCCAAGTCACGAACTTCGGTAGCCCAGCTGAGAACAGTTTTGTCTAATTTCATAGTGGTAGGTCCCATTCTGAGATCAAACGCAGCTTACACGTATTTCAGCGTCCTCATTTAACTTAAACTACTATGTACAATTACATACATTCGTTCACGTCTTTTTTTTTTTTACTACACTTTAATTCTCTGATCTCAGATCTTGTAGGCTATAACATTTTCTTATTAAATCTTAGTGATTTTTCTTCCGAGGATTTATATTCCAGGGATTTTTTTTTTCCGTGGGATCTTTTTTGGGGACTATTTTACAAGATTTTTTTTCTGAGGGTGTTTATTCCGGGTTATTTTTTTCTGTGGGAACTTTTTACCGGGATTATTTTACCGGGGTTTTCTTTTCGGGATATTTTTTCCAGGGTTTTTTTTTCCGTGACTCGGCCTAAGTACTACTACTAATTCTGCTGGTAATGTTAAATTATATTGAAAACCAAAACTAGTAAAATGGACCACCAAGTTCGGAACTTGGCGGTTCCTTTTACCGGTTTTGGTTTTTGATATGATATCACTTCTTATTTTTGTTTAATTATGTATTAGACTCAACTCAACTAGACTGCAGATTTGCAATAATGTGCTACGTCAACTAAAGCTTGAGTGGCAATTTTTCGAATATTTTAAATTCGTATCACTCCTTTGAGAGGCCGAACCATTCTCAACTTAGTAGCCTCTTTATAGTTTTTGGTTTTGTTTTACTTTTTTTTTTATTTAGTTCATATCACTTCTTTGAGAGGCCGAACCAGTCTCAACTTGATGGTATCTTTACCAGTTTTTACCAAGAAGAAATAAAAAAGACATCGACCTGGTCGAATCGGTCCAGCGTCGTTTTACCAAGGGGCTACCTGGTCTGCGTGACTATTCACCAGAAGCACACAATTAACGAGAAAGAAAATGTGGCGCCCCCTCTCCCCACCCAGCTTATTAAAGTGCAAAAAGCAAAATTTAAAAGCTCGTAGAATTTAAAAATAACACTCGTTAAAAAATACCATGGCCAAATGAATGGTAATAGAAGGGAAGGGCAGGGTAGGGTGACGACTGCCTTACCACCAAGGTTAGATCTGGCAAGGACACAAAAGTCCCCGATGGCAAGACGTGTAGGAAGGGGAAGGAAGATGGCTACTTGTTTTGCAATATCACTAAGTAAAATGTAAGTCACCAACGTAAGTTTATGGTCACTGCATTAAAATGGAAAGTTGGTGTCCCACTAACACCAAACCCAGTTCAAAGTTCGTTTATTAAAATGTATTCGCCAATTCCTCACCCTAATCGGATGATGCGCAACTGCCAAAAACTCATTTAATTCTCGATTGCCCTTGGCGCATTGCTCACACAGGCAGTTAAGTATTGTGGCATCTCCTCGTAAATGTTTAGGGCCTTAGGGCTTCGGGCAGATGACCAGGAATGGTTAACGCTCGTTAAACCCTTTAAACCCTTTAAATGCTTAGTTTTCTCTTGATGGTTAGCTTGAACGAGTTTCGTAGCACGAAGTACAATATAGTTTCAAATTAACAAAATACGGGGGAAAAAAGAAACAAAAAAATCGCATTGGATTTTTATTCCGTGGATTTTTTTCCTTTGGATTTTTTTCTATGGATTTTATTTCCTCTGGATTTTTTTTCCGTGGATTTTTTTCTTTGGATTTTTTCCCCCTAGATTCACGTTCAACACCATGAGCAAACACCACAGAGTATACAGTTTAACTCGAGCTCGCTCACTGAGGCTATATATTTAATGCCAGAGCGAATAAATTCCATTTTATAATACTCACTTTGTTTTCCACTACTTGCACAAGGTAGGCCTCCCCAAAACAAAACGTGTTAAGGATTCCCTCAAAGCTATTCGGCCATTTGAAGTCGTGATATCCAACGCCGAGCTCTTTCGTCCAGTTAATCCCGCTGATTACTGCGAAATTTTCATTTAACGGTATTTCCTTTAACGTTGGAGGTCTTAGTTGGTGGGATTAATTTGGCGAAAGAGCTTGGCGTCTGATATCACGATTTTAAACGGCCAAATAGCTTTATGGGAGTCCTTAACAAGTTTCGTTTTAGGGAGATATCACATCTGTTTGGTCGATATTGACAACCCTATTAATTCTTGATATTGATGAGGTCCATTTTTTTTTTCTCTTAGCATTTACGAGACAAAAAAAAGAAAATTCAGTTTAACTTTCCTTTTTTTTGGGGGGGGGGGGGAGGGGGGAGGGGTTTAGTACGTTCCGAAAGTAGGTTTACCTATTCGTTTGTCGCATTATTCAGCAAATAGTCTAGAAGTAAAGCTGCCCCCATAAGAATGAATACCTAATTTAAATAATCCTGTTTTTGAAAGACGGGCAATTGAGCCAAGGTGGCTTCGCTCACTCAATCAGTGCATCCTCTGATTCATTTCACCATCCTTCATTCATTTTCATAACCTGGGAACAGAAGGCGTGTTCCACGTTGTGTGGCATGGTCCTTTTTTTAGAACTGAATCCTACTGCAAGGACGTGTAAAAGGTTTTGCATCAGTAGTAACCCTCCCCTCCCCTTTTTATAGTATTTATATAAAGGGGACTATTGGGATGTGGAGGCAATTGCCCCTTTCGCCACCTTTTTTTTTTAATCCGGCCCTGTTGCTGTCGTAATTACAAAAAAAAAAAAAAATGAACATAAAAAAACTCTGCATAACAGCAAAAACGGACAGAAAAAAGAAAAACATCCTTTAAGCTTTGATGGTAACGTAAAATAAAATAAAAAAACTTCATGTTTATTTTATCTAAAAGCATTTTTTCCCCCTAAAAGTATTAGGTCAGAACACCCCCCCCCCCCCCCAACCCCACAATTTAGACTAAATTTCCAAGACATTAAATGCCGTTAATGCAAAATTCTAGGTAGTCTGTAGCTATAGGGGAAGTTTTTTATCATTATTGCTGAACTTGACCCTGCTCCAATCAGTTAAGCTCATGTAAAGGGGGGGGGGGGGGGTAATGTTGCTCACGAACTGATTTTTTTCTTTTTTACTTTTTTAGAGAAACAGTCACCCTCGCAGTTTGTATATAAAGTTTGTCTTCCCTCATACCCCAAGGCTCTAAGAAAATGGACATGCAGCATTTTCTTGTCCAGGATTCGAAATAATAATTAATGTTAGCTCCCAAACACGATCGTTTCTACTTAGCACCACTTGGAACCAGAAGCCGTTGTAACGATCGACACCGCGACGAAAACAGCCAGTTGTAAGCCGACTTATCTATCAGAATACAACCTACATACTAAATTTGGTTGACCTGTACCGGATTTACAACTGGAACACGTCCGCATTATTTTCTACGGCGACCAACTCGCGACATGGCTTTCCTACAGTCGCTCTTCGTATTGTATACTTCACACATAACTGTGAACCTCGGACGTAATCTGTGAAGCTCACCGTAAAATATGGCACGCCGTTTTATTTAAAAATAAGTGCTAGCAGGATCCTATGTTTTCTATAGACTCCTGGTGCCAGCAATAACGAAATACAATTTGCGATATCAGAAATTGAATTTGCGATATCGGAAATTGAATTTGCGATATCGAAAATTATAATTGTGGATATCGGGAATTGGCTTCAATTTCCGATATTGCAAATAGCATTTGTAATATCTGCAATTCAATTTACGATATCGGAAAATGAAGTTTAATTTCTGATATTGGAATTAGAATTGTGGATATCAAATTTGAATTTTCGGTATCGGAAATACTATTCTGGATATCAAAAATACGCATGAATTCCCAATATCGCAAATGTTATTTTGGATATCGGAAATTGCAATTGCGACATCGGGAATTGTATTTTCGTTATTGCTAGCACTTATTTTTTAATAAAACGGCGTGCCATAGTAAAACCTACTAACTTCTTACATGGATATAAGCTCGCAGATAACAGTGCACAGTTGCATGTGTGAAGCATATCTCATAATTTTAGATTAATTACAGCCCTGCTACGGTCACGCGAGTAATAACTTAACGTAAGCTACACTCGAGGACAATGCAGGACTCCAAAAATTAATTCAATGTTATATTGAATTAAGGCATAAAACCAAAACCTTAGCTTAGTGTTAACAAGGAAGATACTAGTACACGGTTATAACTGTAAAGTAGCTATCATTAGGAGCGATTACGGCAGTTGTATATTCCTTTTTAAATTTGTATGCACACTAATACTCGGTTTATATGAAACTATTTTCTTAACAAACATTATTACCATTTGTTTTCTTGTTTTTTCTAAGTTTTGAGTTCGAATAAAGTAATTTTGTACTGAAAGGTGCAACGCCGTCGAATTTTAAAGTATGGCATGCCATCTTAACAAACTTCGTGTTCTTATTACTAGAAACTGTGATGAATTGTTCTTCTTATATTCAGCTTGATCTGTGGCAATGGTATTCAATAATAGGCAAAATAAAATGGAAAATTTAAAAAAGAGCAACGCCGAATGCTTGAATGCCAGGTTACTGTCAACACCTAAAAACAGTTCTCCGTCAATACCTTAGAGTCAGCTGAAGCGAGCAGGCCAAGTGCTCGTACGGAGCTGTCGCTTAGTGGCCAGTAGGCAAAACAGTGGTGAACTTGCCAAGGCCAACCAAGACCATGACAAATTCTGCAGTCGGGGAGAAAAAGGGGCTTGCGTCGTGAGCTATTGTTAAATGACGTTACGTCCCACTCCAGTCGTTTATTTGAATGGGTCATGCCTATCACCAAGGTAATGTCACCAAAATCCATATTACCCTTGCTATCACTTTACCGTATGGCCGGAAGTGGCTGAAATACTAGTCGATTTTTCATGATTTCGATTAGAAGACGGTGCCAGCAAAATGTAGGCATTGTAAAGAACAGTTAGTGGCTAAATCGTTTGCATATGAAGAGTTGTAGATCCTTGACTACCTCTGGGGAAAAAAATGGCGGCTACTTTACGGTTCGCCGGAAGGCATCCCGGATTCTATGCGTATTGGCAATTCGTGTAGTTATGTGGCTCCTGTTCGCTCAGAATTTCCCAGCAGGGGGGGTTTGTATGAAAAGGGGGGGGGGGTACAAAAACATTTCCCTCCCCCCCACGGGGGGGTAAAAATTTTTCTCCCCCTCCCAAACCGGGGGGGGGGGGTAATAATTTTCATTATTTTTTTGGGCAATTCTCGTTGTGCAATAAACATTAGTAATTTAATTTAAATATATCTCATGATTATAAAGTGTAGTATTTTCCCAGTCAGGCGTATGTATTCCTTTCTCAGATATCTGCAGCGTGTCGTTGTAACACATTTAGTTTATTGTTTAAAAAGTGACAACGGAGTTTTCCGGTTGGATTTTTCCAGCTAAATTGTCCCTCTCTCCGTCGATCGAGCAGAATAACCAATTTTGGTTAATTCTCGTTAAACAAAAAACAAAACGGTGTTTTCGCACTGGTTGCATTGCACAGCCAATTCTCTGATCGAACAAGATTGGATGCTAACACCAGGAGTAGACCACAGGATTATTTCTGAGTCTACCTTCAGACCAGTATTCCAGTGCACAGGAATGGATGGATATGTGGAAACAGAAACGGTTATCAACTATTAATGCTTCGATTTTTTCGGGGGGGGGGGGGGGGGGGTGGTGCCGGAAAAACTCCAATTCAAAGGGGGGACCAAAAAATAGGGGGCGAGAGTTTAGGGGGGACTAACAAATTTTGGAAAGGCTCCACCATAAACTTCCAACCCTTCCACCCTCACAAATTCTGAGCGGTCCCTAATCAGGTAATTTTTGTATAATCGATTATTTAGCGTAACAGTTTGTTGTAGTATAATCAATTCGACAAACGTGTGAGGCAACGGGAGAGTGCGTACTAGGTGCATAGATAACGGATTTAGAAGGCAGGGGCAGCGCTACACAAAAAAAAGCAGAATTATAAATTCATTCCACGATCACTTTCGATAGTAAAATAAACAATAGAGAGAACAAGTTTACTTTATGCGGCTTATGGGAAGAATAAGGGCTCCTCACTGATTTATCTCTCGTTGAGCTAGAATGACGTAAAATGATCAACTGAACAACATTTTCGCATACAATTTTTGGGGCAAAGGCTTCGTTTGGCCGTCAGAAATTATTGAAAGCCGCACTCTTTGCGCTGACGGACGAGAGGCCGTTTTCTTCCCATGTTCCCAGCTGATATTTTTTTCCCGTAAACAGTTCAGATAGGTGGGTTGTTATTGTCAGTTTCGTGTGGTTTTGTTGTTATTGTCGGTTAGGTTAGGAACTGTTGTCGGTTAGGTTAGGAACCGGCTTCAGCATTTCACTTGAGGTAATAAACTGGTTGGGGTTTGGCGTTTTACTTGCCGGACTTTCGCACAGTTTCATGCTTTCTGGCACGGCGCGGTGCTAACTTTGGCCCTTCACCACGGCCAAACGGTGCGTTTGCCGCAAAAATGGAAAAGGAAAACATTACTCAGCAGGTAATTATTAGTCCATTAAAAGGAAAACACTACTCAGCAGGTAATTCTTAGTCCATTAAAAAAAAAATCGGACGAGATCCCGTTTTCTTCCCAGTTCCCTTTACGTACATGACCCGAAATTCGAAAAAAGAGAAAAAAAAACCTACCTTTAATTTTCACGGAAGGCACTACAAATTGATCCCAAATTGCGGAAACTCGTTAAATCATCATTAATATAACCTAACCAATTAACTGCCCCAGTATGAAATGCCAAACCCCAACCTGTTAACTACCTCAGCATGAAATGCAAAACCCTAAACTTACCTAACCTAACCTAACTGACAATAACAACAAAACCACACGAAACTGACAATAACAACCCGCCTATCGGAACCACCCAATAGAGAGCTTTGTCTTTCGTCTATGAAAATAATAATTTTGCGATTTTTTGCATAAGCAGTTTATGTATTTCTTTATGAAATTCTTGTGTAGTATTTTTTTTTTGCTGAATCTAGACACATGCTAGTGTGTCGCGCCAAGTTTGGCAACAAAGATCGCATCAATTCGAGGAGGTAAACAATTGCAGTGCGACGCTATAGCGCAAGTGTCTAATATACCGAAGCGTAGTTGGGTACATTTCAGGTAGTCAGGAGATCAACTGTCTGCTAGAGGCCATGAAGGGAGACAAAGCTCCAGGCCATGAAGGACTCACGACAGAACACCTATGCTTTGCAGGCCGTGTTGCTCAAAAACTTATGGCTTGCTTGTTTTCTGCAGCCCTTGCACATGCGCACTGCCCCAAAATTGCTACGCGGACTACGATTTCCTCCATCCTGAAAAAAGCCACTGCTGACCCAACGAATAGCAACAACTATCGAGGGATTGCCCTTATGAGCCCATTGGCTAAACTCCTAGACCTGCTTCTGCTGAACAGACTCAAAATGTCAATTAGCTCCACTGATCCCCAGTTTGGTTGCAAAAGAAAACATTCTGCGTAACTCGTCGTTTATGCAATTAAGGAAGCCATCAAACATTATCGTAAAAGTGGCTCAATTGTGTATGCATGTTTTTCTGATGTATCAAAGTCATTTGATGAAGTTTCTCACAAGGTGCTTGTGTGTGCCCTCCAGGAGTGGGACGTGCCACATTACGTAACTGAACTAGTGAGCGATTGTTACAAGCGACAGTTACTCTCGATCCGCTGGGGCTGCATCCTCTCCTCGCCTCTTTTGGCCACCTGTGGGGCCAGACAGGGTAGCCCTCTTTCGCCTTTCCTCTTATGTTTGGTATTGGATGAGGCGGTGAAAAGAATTGGCTCCATGCATACTGGATGCTGGATTAACGGAATTGCAGTTAACATCGTGGCGTATGCAGACGATGTTGTTCTTCTGAAACCCAGTCGTCGATCACTGCAGTTTCTTCTGGTAAAACTTGAAGAAATTTTGAAAGTGAGTGGACTTTCTTTCAATGGACCGAAGTCAGTGGGGATGGTTTTCGGTGGCGACAGTGAAATGGTTGCACCATTGCGGTTGGATGGCTGTAGATTGTCCTGGCTTACTTCGCTAACATACCTGGGAGTTGAACTTTCTTCCGTCTTGGGTGATGACAAACATAAGAAATGTGCGGTCGGAACTTTGCTGGTTGGGGAATGCCACCCTGCATACTTTCAGCTTTTCACCAGAAGAAGTGAAAATCCATCTGCTTAAGACCAGACCCATGTCACTATATGGACTGGCCACGTGTGATACATTCACTAGCGGCTCAATTAATGAGCTTGCACGTGTCTACAACGGGCTTGTGAAACGAGCGCAACGTCTTTCAAAGTTTTGGCATAATCATCAAGCCTGTAGGGATGTATAGGTTATCGCCTGATTCCCGAGTGCTGAGAACTAACAATGTCGAGGGCCGCAGGCGATAACTTATTTATCTACGCATCTCTGCCCGACAATTACGTTGGCGAATGTTTTGATGTGCTGATATCACCCCTGTGAAGGGCCGAAACATTCGGAACTTGGCGGTTCCTTTTACCAGTTTTGGTTTTTGATATGATATCACTTCTTTTTTTTTTTAATTATGTGTTAGACTCAACTCAACTAGACTGCAGAGTTGTGATAATGTGCTACGTCAACTGTAGCTTGAGTGGCAATTTTTCGAATATTTTAAATTTGTGTCACTCCTTTGAGAGGCCGAACCATTCTCAACTTAGTCACCTCTTTATAGTTTTTGGTTTTGTTTTACTTTTTTTTATTTAGTTCATATCACTTCTTTCAGAGGCCGAGCCAGTCTCAACTTGATGGTATCTTTACCAGTGTTTGGCTTTATTTTGACATTTTCTTTTCGTGAATTGGACGTAGACACAATATTTTGTTTGGCAACGTTATTTATAAAACGCTTAGCGTTTAACATTTTAGATTTGTGACGACACACTAGCGAGTGTTTAGATAACACGTCAGTATACACGTTGTCATTGTCCGAACTTTGGCCATCCAATCAGAGACGATGCCGACAACACTAACAATGGTTATAATAATGCATTCGTACTTAAGCGCCCTCCCACGCCATCCCCGTTACACTCCCAGGCTGTAGACCAGAAAAGGTATGCAGTCCTTATCGAACAGCAGCCATTCGTCTAATAGCATAGCTGGAAGCCTTTCCGTTATCTCGGTATCGATGAATAATCCATCCTATGGAAATTAATATGGGGATGAGCGGAGTAGAAGTACCCTATAAATTCTTGCTGTTATAGCTAGTAACACATTTGCAACCTTGTTGAGGGTTATATTTTGCATTGAAAGCTGCTTAGATGACATTCCTTCACGAGTTAAAGGGACACCCCCACCCGACTCGCCTTATAACACTCCGCCTGCCTTATAACAGCCACGCGCAGGATCGTCATCCACACATTTACCAGATTCAAGGTTGGCTTGGGTGGTGGCTGCGTTCCTCATTTTATAATTTTGTAGGCTAGTGTCTTATAATTTTGCTTCGGCGACCTATTGGTATAATTAATTTTAACTGTTATCGCATTACTCTTTTAGATTTTTGATCTCATGGTAAATATTAGAAAATTAGTAGATGTACACACAGATGAAACGTCATGGTTATTGTAAGCGCGCAAAGCATCATATACGTTCGGGACGAACGCAAATAAAGTTATCCTATATTCAACAGAAAATCTCGTAGACGCCACATTTTAAAACGGATTTTTAGCAAGGTATTGATTAACTGTAAGTTAATAAAACTTTGTGGCCGTAGTTGATGTTGAGGGATGACTTCAGTGAGGCAGTGATAGTGGTTCCAGTGTTGTTCTTGTCTGTTGTTGTTGTACTTTAGTGTTTTATTATACTTGTTTTACTTTGTAATGTTTATAATATGGACCCTTACTGATCTGAAATAAAATTAAATTTATAGTTATAGTTAAAAAAAAAAAGGTGAGGAGAGGATGCAGCCCCAGCGGATCGAGAGCAACTGTCGCTTGTAACAATCACTCACAAGTTCAGTTATGTAATGTGCCACGTCCCACTCCTGGAGGGCACACACAAGCGCCTTGTGAGAAACTTTATCAAATGCCTTTGATACATCAGAAAAACATGCATACACAATTGAGCCACTTTTACGATAATGTTTGATGGCTTCCTTAACTGCATAAACGACGAGTTACGCAGAATGTTTTCTTTTGCAACCAAACTGGGGATCAGTGGAGCTAATTGACATTTTGAGTCTGTTCAGCAGAAGCAGATGCAGGAGTTTAGCCAACAGGAGTTTAGGTGTTGCTATTCGTTGGGCCAGCAGTGGCTTTCTTCAGGATGGGGGAATTCGTAGTCCGCGTAGCAATTACGAGGCAGTGCGCATGTGCGAGGGCTGTAGAAAACAAGCAAGCCATAAGTGGGTGGGCAACACAGCCTACAAAGCGAAGGTGTTCTGTCGTGAGTCCTTCGGTACCTTCCTAAACGACCAAACAGAGCGAATCAAACGCATCACTGTTGGCGACAGTTTGGCTCATTCCCTGCTAATATCTGTGTTGATGCGGCTTGATTGACGTCAACATCGTCAGCAATGAATATGTTTCGTCAAAACTGTTTCCTCACTCATGCTCAAACCTCCATCCCAGCAAACCACCTCCCTTAGATGGTTCGCAATTTGGCATTGCTCTCGCCTAGTCACATCTATTAGCCAATCCTGGTCAAATCCATTAGCCAGGTCTGGTCGCGGTGAAGGTATGACGTATCGAATACTCTGCTGAGCTTGTTGAGCTGTATTGTAGTTTAGGAAGGTACTGACGGCTAACGCAACATCACTGCGCACATGCGACGTCAAGTTTGGAGCCAAACTGTCGCTTACAGTGGTGCGTTCTGTTCGCTCTGTTCGGTGCTTTAGGAAGGTACTGTATGCTTCAGTATACTAGACATTTACGCTATTGCGTCGCACTGAAATTGTTTACGTCCTCGAATTCACAGGGGCTCGTCACAAAATACGAATAGGCCGGCAGGACGAAAAAAATAAAACAGAAACACGTAAACAACAGTTGTGTTCTTGTGGTTTTTTTCGTCCTGCCGGCCTATTCGTATTTTGTGACGAGCTCCTGTGCTCGAATTGATGCAATGTTTGTTGCCAAACTTGGCGCGACACACTAGCATGTGTCTAGACTCAGCCAAAAAAAAAAAAATACTACACAACTGAAATGCTTCTTGCTACACTTCGGTTTATACGGAAGAAAAGTGCTACCGTAGCAGAATTTGTCATGGTCTTGGTTGGCCTTGACAAGTTCACCACTGTTTTGCCTGCTGGCCACTAGGCGTCAGCTCTGTAAGAGCGCTTGGCCTGCTCGCTTCAGCTGACTCTAGCCACTATACTAAAGTATTGACGGAGAACTGTTTTAGGCGTTGATAGCAATCCTGGCATTCAGCATTCAGCTCCTTTTTAAATTTTCCATTTTACTTTGCCTATTATTGAATACCATTGCCACTGAATCCCCGAGCTGAATATAAGAAGAACAATTCATCACAATTTCTAGTAATAAGAACACGAAGTTTGTTAAGATGGTATGCCATACTTTAATATTAGAAGGCGTTGGCGACACCATTCAGTACAAAATTACTTTATTCGAAATCAAAACTTAGAAAAAACAAGAAAACAAATGGTAATAATATTTACTAAGAAAATAGTTTTAGACAAACCGAGTATTAGTGTGCGTATAAATTTAAAAAGGAATTTACAACTGCCGTAACCGTTCCTAATGATAGCTACTTTACAGTTATAAACGTGTACTAGTATCTTCCACGTTAACACTAAGCTAAGGTTTTGGTTTTATGCCTTAATTCAATATAACATTGAATTAATTTTTGGAGTCTTGCTTTGTCCTCAAGTGTAGCTTACGTTAAGTTATTACTTGCGTGACGGTAGCAGGGCTATAATTTATCTAAAATTAGGAGATATACTTCACGCATACAGCTGTGAAATTATATCCATGCGGACGTGTTCCAGTTGTAAATCGGGGTACAGGTCAACCAAATTTAGTATGTTGGTTGTATTTTGTTAGATAAGTCGGCTTACAACTGACGTCGATCGTTACAACGGCTTCAGGTTCCAAGTGGCGCTAAGTAGAAACGATCGTGTTCGGGAGCGAACATTAATTTTTCATCGAATCCTGCACAAGAAAACGTTGTCACTTTTCTTAGAGCTGTGGGTTATGAGGAAAGACAAACTTTATATACAAAATGTGAGGTTGACTGTTTCTATAAAAAGTTAAAAAGAAAAAAAAATCAGTTCGTCAGCAACTATGCTTCAGTATTAGACACTTACGCTATTGCGTCGCACTGCAATTGTTTACCTCCTCGAATTGATGCGATGTTTGTTGCCAAACTTGGCGCGACACACTAGCATGTGTCTAGACTCAGCAAAAAAAAAAATACTACACAACTGAAATGCTTCCTGCTACACTTCGGCTTATACGGAAGAAAAGTGCTACCGTAGCAGAATTTGTCATGGTCTTGGTTGGCCTTGGCAAGTTCACCACTGTTTTGCCTGCTGGCTACTAGACGTCAGCTCCGTACGAGTACTTGGCCTGCTAGCTTCAGCTGACTCTAACCACTATACTAAGGTATTAACGGAGAACTATTTTCAGGTATTGGTAGCAATTCTGACAGTGAGCGTTCGGCGTTGCGCCTTTTTAAATTTTCCATTCTATTTTACCTATTATTGAATACCATTGCCACAGATCAAACTGAATCCCCGAGCTGAATATAAGAACAATTCATCACAATTTATAGTAATAAGAACACGAAGCTTGTTAAGATGGTATGCCATACTTTAAAATTCGAAGGCGTTGGCGACAACTTTCAGTACAAAATCACTTTATTCGAAATCAAAACTTAGAAAAGAAAAAAAAAACAAATGGTAATAATGTTTGTTAAGAAAATAGTTTTAGACAAACCGAGTATTAGTGTGCGTATAAATTTAAAAAGGAATTTACAACTGCCGTAACCGTTCCTAATGATAGCTACTTTACAGTTATAAGCGTGTACTAGTATCTTCCTCGTTAACACTAAGCTAGAGTTTTGGTTTTATGCCTTAATTCAATTTAACATTGAATTAATTTTTGGAGTCCTGCATTGTCCTCGAGTGTAGCTTACGTTAAGTTATTACTTGCGTGACAGTAGCAGGGCTGTAATTTATCTAAAATTAGGAGGTATGGTTCACGCATACAGCTGCGATGTGTGAGTTGGTCGCCGTAGATAATATTGCGGACGTGTTCCAGTTATAAATCGGGGTACAGGTCAACCAAATTTAGTATGTAGGTTGTATTCTGATAGATAAGTCGGCTTACAACTAGCTGTTTTCGTCGTGGCGTCGATCGTTACAACGGCTTCTGGTTCCAAGTGGTGCTGTAGAAACGATCGTGTTCGGGAGCGAACATTAATTTTCTTCGAATCCTCGACAAGAAAATGTTGCATGTCCCTTATCTTAGAGTTGATAGTTATGAGGAAAGAAACTTTATATACAAAATGTAAAAAGAAAAAGTTAAAGTTAAAAAGAAAAAAAATAGTTCGTGAGCAACATTACCCCCCCTCCCCCCCTTACATGAGCTTAACTGACTGGAGTAGGTTAAGGTTAAGTACATAATGATAAAAAAAATTCCCCTACTGCAAGGCCGTGTAAAAGATTTTGCATTAACGGCATTCAATGTCTTGGAAATTTAGCCTAAATTGTGGGGTTGGGGGGGGGGAGTCACTAATTTCTCTGCCCTAATACTTTGAAGGGGAAAAAAATGCTTTTAGATAAAATAAGTATGAAGTTTTTTATTTTATTTTATTTTACGTTACCATCAAAGCTTAAAAGTAGTTAATTTTTTTATTGGTCCGTTTTTGCTGTTATGCGTTCTTTTATGTTCAGTTTTTTTGTTGTAATTACGACAGCAACAGGGCCGGATTGTTTTTAAAAAAAAAAGGTGGCGAAAGGGACAATTGCCTCCACCTCCCAATTATAGTCCCCTTTATACAAATAATATAAGAAGGGGGCGGGGGGGGGGGGGGTTACTACTGATGCAAAATCTTTTACGCAGCCTTGCAGTAGGATTCAGTTCTAAAAAAAGGACCATGCCACACAACGTGAAACATGCCTTCTGTTCCCAGGTTATGGAAATGAATGAAGGATGGTGAAATTAATCAGAGGATGCACTGATTGAGCGAGCGAAGCCACCTTGGCTCCATCGCCCGTCTTCAAAAACAGGATTATTTAAATTAGGTATTCATTCTTATGGGGGCAGCTTTACTTCTAGACTATTTGCTGAATAATGCGACAAAGACACAGGTAAACCTACTTTCGGAATGTACTAAAGGGGGCCCCCCCCCCCCCCCCAAAAAAAAAAGGAAAGTTAAACTGAATTTTCTTTTATTTGTCTCGTAAACGCTAAGAGACAAAAAAAATGGACCTCATCAATATCAAGAATTTAAAGTGTTGTCAACATAGACCAAACAGATGTGATATCTCCCTAAAACGAAACTTGTTAAGGATTCCCATAAAGCTATTCAGCAGTGTAAAGTCGTGATATCAGACGTCAAGCTCTTTCGCCAAATTAATCCCACCAACTAAGACCTCCAACGTTAAAGGAAATACCGTTAAATGAAAATTCCGCAGTAATCGGCAGGATTAACTGGGCGAAAGAGCTCGGCGTTGGATATCACGACTTCAAATGGCCGAAGAGCTTTGCGGGAATCCTTAACACGTTTTGTTTTGGGGAGGTCTTTAGACAGAAGAGCATCGTTCCCAAAACTCGTGTCCACGTCCCCTACCCACATCCCACACCCATGGCTGTTGATAGTAGACGAACTCTAAAAATAGAGAAGAAACGCCTGTGCCTTCTTCATTGGATTTCGTAGCAATTAAAGGAGCCAAAGGTGATTTGGCCCAGACGCTAATGGATACGTCATGGCATGCCTGTCATCACTTCCGGGTGGGATGGGTTAGTTGAGGGAGGGGGAGGGGGGGGGGGGGGCGATTTAGAATCTTTATGTCGGGCTGTCTGTCTGTCTTCACATTCATCGTTCCGTTCGTCCGAAGGTCTTTAGGGCGCCATTGATCATGAAAAGGAATGTTGCGCCAACGAAGACATACATATCTTACAACCGGCGGCACACCACTCAACACTTGAGGGAATAAAGCCGCCCACTTGAAAAATAGTCCATCAAAATGATTAAATAAACAAAGGGGTAAAACAATCATAAAGTCAACTCTCACTCAGCTGGGGATTAATTTAGAGAAACGTAATTTTTAAAACTTCGATACTGCGACCAGCATCCAGAAGCGCGCTAGCACTGTGCCCATTAAGTTCAGATTGTTGGCTATCCATAGCATCGAATTGTTGGCAAAGTCTGGCGGCTTGGGAACAAAAATTTGTGGAATTGTTTACTTTCTGTGAAAGGCATGAAATTTAGTATGGCACCCCGCGGGGGGGGGGGGGGGGGCAAAAAAAAGTTTTTTTGGCTGTATCTCCTTAACCGTCAACAAATCAAAAGCACAATGTGAAGCAAAAACGTTCAGCATACAATTCTGGACAAGAATTGAAGTATACGACTTTTAGTTAAAAGCTACAATTGAACCCCAAAATCGTATTTCAGGCTTATCCCCCTTAATTTGCACGAGCGCTTCATTGTTCAATTGGTTGTTATAGTAAGGTTCGGTTTCAAAGCGCACTTGCGAGCTTTCTAATAGCCCGAATTGAAAATACTTTGAATTTTTTGAAAGGTGGGGATCTATTAGTTCCATCAATCCTATGCGAAATCATTTAATTTAGATAGGGTGCATCCTACGTCCAATTACAGCTGTAGCTTTAAACAGAAGTAGGACGATCCCTATCACAAATAAACAGTGTCGGGTAAGCTTGAAGGAAAGAATACATCCACACCTTTCAGAATATCCTAAGTATGTCCATTTTGGGTTATTAGAAAGCTCGCAAAAGCACTTTTGGAAACGGAAATCACCATTCTCTTTCGCCACTACACCATTACCTCTTCACCTTTAAATGGGCGTAGGATGGTCCCTATCTAAGTTACATAATTTCGGTTAGGATTGATGGAAAGAATAGATCCCCACCTATCAGAAAACCCTAAGCATGTCCAATTCGGGCTATTATGGGCCTCGCAAGGGCACTTTGAAACTGAACCTCACTATAACAACCAACTGAACAATGGCGCGCTCGTGCGAATTAAGGGGGGTAAACTTGAAATACGATTTTGGGGTTCAATGGTTGCTTTTACCTAAAAGGCTAATACCACATTTCTTGTCCAGAATTGTGTGCTGAACGTTTTTGCTTCACATTGGGCTTTTGATTTGTTGACGGTTAAGGAGCTACAGCCAAAACACGTTTTTAGGGGGGCCCTAACCCCGCCCCCCTCAGGGGAGGTTTTGAATTTGCTATCATAGCTCTTTTTTTACAGTTCCCTTCGTGTGCATTCATACCAAATTTCATGCATTTCACAGAAAGTGAACAATTCAATCCGCTAGCCGCCCTATACAGTATACAGTTTGGGCGAAGGCTAGGTATTGTTTCTCTTACCCGAGACACTAAACCGGCGATTTCTGGTATTGAGTACTAAATATTAGTACGACAGAAAGCTTTGGAAATTGTATAATCGACGGGTATTAACGAGTAGACAACAGAAAGTCCTCTTTTAGAGCTGTGCATAGAGGATTGCAATACGGAAACGGTACGTCATCCACAATTTGTGACGCTTCCCAACGTTTTTAATATTTTAACATTTTTTATTGCGAACAGAACTCAAATTCTGGGCCGAAAATTAAACATTTTTTTTTGCCAAATTCATGTTCTTGTTAGTTTTCTTGCCATTCAGAGGGACCTCTATCATAAACTAAAATCAATTGTAATCTTCCAAATGTAAAAAATATTTTTTGCATCACACCTACCTAACTCACCCCTTCATTGTCAGATTCGTGTGTTTTCAATGTGTTGGCATTATCTCTGTGGCACGGTTTAGCACGGTTTGGATCACAAACTTGGTGGCAGCCATTTTGGCTTTGATATCACTACTTTCTATGGCCATAACATGATGGGTTCCTTTATCCTTATGGGGCTTTCGTATGATTAGTATTTGGGCACTACTTTAGATACTAGAACTGCCACCCAAGCTACACTGGTTATTTCATAAAAAATAAAAAAAATAAAATAAAAAAAACAGTATGATTTTGACCACACTGGTGGTGTTTGATACACTGTTTGCAACATGGGGATGATTTGCTGTCTTATGTGTGAATCCCGTCTATGTTTTTGCGCACTCCGGCTAATAAACGTCGATTTTCGTTTGCTTTGCTCACTCAATTAGCAAGCTCAAGTTTAATAATTATTTTTCGCTGGCTATGGCGAAGGAGTGTATCCCGTCTGTGGATTTTTTAATGCGTGGAAGGGGCCATTTAATGCCAAACAATTAAAATTTACGTAGTGGCTCCTTCCACGTCCAGCGTGGCTCGCTTCCTTTCACGTCTCGCGGCTGATTGGGGGCGGATATTAACGTGCGACTGACTTTTTCTGTCCAAACAACAATCGTTTCAGTTTCTAAAATTTCAGTGAATGTGGACATTTCTGTTTCAGTGAATGTGCACATTCCTGTTCAAAAAAATATTACCACTATAAACATGGATGTGGCTCTAATATTTTCACATCTAAAATTAAATTGTGCATTAAACTGGACGTGAATGTTCTATAAGCCTGTCCAAACGAATTATTAACACTAAAAATACGGAGGTTACTCTAGTATTTTCACGTCTTAATTTAAATTGAGCAGGAATCTTGACGTGAATGGTCTGTAATCGTGCCCAAACGAATTATTAACTCTAAAAACACGGACGTCACGTCTAAATTTAAACAGAATTTCCGTGAGTAGATTGATGTAAACCTCACTCCACCTGCTTCGTCCTCTATCCCAGAAGCCACCAACCAGCCTCTTCTCCCACCCTCTCCTCCCTTCCCCGAACGTCTTCCAGCCCCCAACACTTCACCAGCATGTAGACCAACATTTCCTCAGCTTCTCCACAGATACTGCACATCACATCATCGTCTTCCCCTCACGCCTTCCAAACCAATTGCCTTGTATCAAAGGGTCCCTTTTCACCCTAACAACAGGACACTCCCCGAATCCCCCCAACAACAGCTCTCCTACCAATCTTCTTTTTCTCCCGATACCTAGACGCAGAAGGTTTACTCTCCAGCTCTTTTCTTCACCTCTCCATTTCCAACTCCTTAATCCCCTTCCTCCAGTCCCTCAATCCCCCCTTCCTCACCTTCACAAACTTCTCAGCCAGAATCCTCATTCTCACCCTTCACCCATGGAGCATCCCCCTGCAACATAGTCATACACCCTACGCACCAACTTCTCCTCCAGAAACCCCCTAACCCTCCTATTGAACCCCACCTTTGCCATCGCCTCAAAACATGACCACCCCATTCCCCCATCACCACCGCTACTGCAGAAAAACGGATGCTGGCTGCGACTTTTGCCCACATCTTCCAGAAACCTCTCTAGCTGCTTCCAATCCTTTATCTCGTACGCCAGCACCTCCGCCCCAAACATCAGCCCTGGAAATGCCACACCTTTCCACAAAATCCTCGTAACGTCATGCCTATTGTAACCCCACATTAATCATTAATCATGCTCTTCATCTTACATGCTTTCCGGGCCATATGTTCCGAATACTGCGATAAGACCTCACATAGTCTTACCCCGGTAATCATACTCCGTCTTCCTTTTCACCTAAACGCCGCCCTACCCCCCACCTCCAAATTTGCTCAAGCCCCCGCTTCCTCCCCCACAATCAACACCATACACAACAACTTCTCGC
>JAHWFP010012762.1:0-23161 GCA_023313725.1 Lithobius niger
GCCTTGGAGAGTATCTCGAGAGGGGTTCCATGGCTAGTTAGATTTTCAGTACTATGAATGACTTGTGTACCAAATTTCATGCTTTTAGCTCGATCTGCAATAATATGTTGGTCAAGCCTCGGGGGAGGGGGGGGCTTGATGGAGGGAGTCTTTAGGATATTTCAAGGGGAGTTCCATGACTGGTTCGATATGTGCTGCTAAGAATGACTTGTGTACAAAATTTCATGCTTATTGCTCGATTTGCAAGAATTTTACTTTAAATACCGATGGTACGGACTTTGGTTTTCATTCATTTTCGCTTATTTTTGTAACGCAGCACCAAAAGTGTTCCAGTTTCGCGAAACTAGCAAATTTTCGAATGCAAATACTGACATTCTTCCTTAGGCTTCGGCAATGCAATACACACGCACCAATAGTCCTACATCCACAACGTACGTGATGAATCAAATTCTCCCCTTGTCAGGGTGCACTCCTAGAGGCAGCCCTCCCCTGACAGCGCACACCTCTCTGCAGTCTCAGGTCCCGCTCGAATCAAGGCAGTTAATGCCTCCAGCCAGCAAGGCTTGGAAGTGTCTCCC
Source organism: Lithobius niger (assembly GCA_023313725.1). Lineage (NCBI taxonomy): Eukaryota > Metazoa > Arthropoda > Chilopoda > Lithobiomorpha > Lithobiidae > Lithobius > Lithobius niger. Next base: position 579 of record JAHWFP010012762.1, read on the forward strand.
AGTTTGACTCCATTAAGCCCGAACTTCCACCAAGAAATGGCCTCTCACAATCATTCAAATGACAAGAGGAGACCATCCGGGCACAAAAGAAAGGGATCCCTACAGACAATGGTGCCGCGAACAAAAGATTAGATGGAAAAATTCAAAAAGACCGATGACAAGTTTGCAGACGACGCAACGAAGATAAACGAATTCGCCGCAACCGCAACAAACGCAGGTGAGATCGAACTTTGTTGAAGCTATCGCGAACACTGCAGCGACAACAGCATTGTTTTCTAGCTCCAACATTGAACAATTAGAACTTTACATTCTCCACGAACTATGTAATCGTCCAAAATCGTTGACTCTAAAAGTGTTTTGGGAAAAAATCATCATTGACGCTCCAAACTGCCAACAGAATTTACTCGCTACAAATTCACCCATTTTTGTGTTGATAAACTTGAAATTACAAGTAATTCGTGCAATCATAACGTTTACTGTGTTTAGCTGGAGTCGAACTGTGCAATTCACATCAAAATTAGGCAAATTAACCCACAATTTCAAGTAAATTTCAATTCGCCACGAACTTTTATCCTCAGGGCAAGCGCCAACTTATACCATTCCCATAGCAACGGTTACCAAGGAGACCGAACTCTGCCTCCGTAGGCGCGCACGCAACCTGAATCATCGCCTAGCAACCGTTCCTAAGGCGAATTCCTCCTTAACAAATACGAAATGGCGTGGCAGTTTAATGCATCATGGAATTCCAACGGTTTGGCTTATTTTCTTGACTTTTCTGGTGAACCCGTGATGCAAGATGTAGTTGACAGTAACGGAAATGAACTGTTAGATTCAGTTCAGAGTGTAAACGGGGAATCCGCTACGCAACAACCGTTTTATCTCACAATGCTGCCAACAGAGGACGCCACCATGCACGCAACAAATTGCTCAGACGTCTGTTTGCAACCAAGCGACCAAAGCCTCCTAGATCGCGTGTGCAAAGCGTTGAGTGAATCGAGCATTGCTCAAGATTGTACAAAAAAGAATTTGGAAGATTTGCAAGTTAATATGAAATTGCAAACCGCGACTATTAAAGAGTTGACTGTCAGGATTGCTGCTATAGAAATATCACAGTCCCTCAATGAAATAGAGCAAGGGGTTTCCAAAATAGCAGATCGCAATGGTCGTGAGTCTACAGCAGGAGGTGTGCTTCGTAGCAACGGCGGCGTCAAACTTAGCGGCGCAAGAGGTGAGCCAACACGCGCGCAGGGTGCAAGTCTTTCAACACCAAGAGGTGAGAGCCAACGCAACATGCAAATACACCTACATGACGGCAGGGAAATGTTACAACACGCTCGTAATTTAGGTATGCCCACATCGGGAGGTGTGCGACCACGCACCATGCAGCATGAATCTCAAAACCTTGGAAGCTCAGCGAGGGGAGGTGTGCGCCCACGCGCCATGCAGTAGGAATATCAAGATTTTGGGGGTGCACGCTCGTGCACATTGCAGCATGATTTGCGAAGGTCCAGAGGTGTGCTCAACCACGACACTCAAAGGTGGACCGAGTCGACGGGAGGTGTGCCACGTTGCGCCCATGCCATGACTTTCGCTGATGATGCTTTCATCGCCAATTTTGGACCTCGAACATCAGACCCAAGACAAAAAAGTCAAAATGAAGGAATTTTGAGGAACCAAGAAGACTCGCAGGGATTTTTCTTCACACCTTAAAGAAAGGGTAACGCATTAAGCACTGAGCAGAGTGACTCGCTGGTTTTAGATGATGTGCCATCACACCAACCTACCGACCGTCCACCTACCAAGACAACTCACCGAATGACGTCCTACTCTTGACTTTGACTGCAGCAGTGGCAACCAACCTCAAGCCAGAGCTTTTGACCGACACAACAAATCTGGGGGAATGGATTGACGCCACCTCTCTCATGATGACGGACAGGCATCTGATACCGGAGCACCTCCACCAGATTTTGTGAAGCACATTGCGGGGCAAATACAGAACTTGGTGGCAAGCACTCGTAACCAAACCAAATACGTGGGATGATGTTTCAGCAGCGCTGCGAAGAACCTTCAAGAGACCTATGCAAGACCATGACAGGATTGCTCTAATCGCAACCTTAAAACAACAATACAACGAGCCGCCGGCAGAGTTCATCCACAAACTTCTGAAGCACTTCAACAAGCTTCAGTGTTACATTCCACCGGAGAATCAAACGCAAATAATCATCGGTCAGATGACGAGTAGATTAAGCCTACACTTTGCTAATCAGGGTTCAGTATCGCCAGAACAGCTACTCCTATGTATTGAAGGACTTCCAGAAAGGTAAGGTTTCCAGAACAGAAGAACGAAGACGGAAGACAACGACGACAACAACATCAAAAAAAATCACAAGAGTCCCCAGCAAGTACCAAAACGGCGAATCCGACTCGCAAAGCGGAAACAGCAAGTTCTACCCTGAATCCTTCGGCAGATCCTTTCGACGCCTCACCTTCAAACACCGATTCAAGAGCACAAACTTCGACGAAGCAGTCTTCTGACGACTGGGATCAAGTCGACGACAACAGGAGACGAGGGAGCAGACCAAGACCAACCAGCCCAAAGCCATGGCACAAACACGTCACCTGTTAAACTGCTCGCAAATGGGCCACACTTCCACTTGCTGCCCTCAACCAAGGCAACAGCGGTCACCGCATAAGGCAGACGAGGACAACAAGATGCTATACATAAGCTCACCAAGTAAGATGTTTTCCATCCACACGACAGCTTTTCGTGTCAGTTGCTTCAGTGGTTTAGACACAGGCTGTCAACAAATCGGCGATCAGACTGGACTGGTTACTGAAACTCGACCTTGAGGCGGAACAATGCATGCGGCCTTTTAATGCTGAAATCCCCACCTTCGCTGACGGCTCAAAAGCCAAACCTCCAAGAGGCGTACTGTACATAAAGATCATTACACAGAACAAGCATGTGAAAATGGAATTCGCTCTGCACGATGACTTGGCTATTGACTGCATCCTTGGATTGGACTACGCCACCACCACGAAGCTCAACATTGACTGTGCGAATGCTGTTGCAAACTTTGACGGTGACGTAAGACGGTCGTTCCCATTGACCGAGCATGCGAACCCTCACAACCCCATCAAAAACCCTACGTGGTTTATCAACTCACCAGATGGAGAGAGAAAACTAAACCAACTTTCTCCAGAACAGTTTCAGGAACTACAGACTTTACTAGAGGACTACCAAGACGTTTTCCCAGGTCATCCAGGAAGAGTCAAGGACGTCGAGTACACCATCCGTCTCCAAGACAAAGTCAGGCCGACACAACGCTGTTACGGAGCCTCACCCCAAATTAGAAAACAAATAAGCAAGATGATTGACGATCTGGAGAAAAGCGGTCGGATCGAAGAATGTGAAAGTCAATGGGCCCCCTCCTTTCTTCCTGAAGAGGAAGAAGAATGGAGGAGGGTTCAGGCCAGTCCTCGACTACCGCGAGCTGAACAAGCAGGTGGTGGCAGACAAGTATCCAATGTCAAAGACCGATGAAGTATTCTACTTCCTTGCTGGTGCACGTGACATCTTTGTTGGATGGAGAACAAGGTCCACCCCACCTTGCACCGGACAGGAGAGGATACCTTTGCATCCGGACAGCAGAGACTACACAACATTCATCTGTCACCGTGGGACCTACAGATGGCGGGTTCTTCCGTTCGGACTGCGCACAGCGAGCCAGGCCTTCCAAATTGCCACGACTAACATCCTGGGGAAACTCGTTGGCACAGTTTGTATGCTGTATATTGATGACATAGTGGTTGCCACCAGGACTTGGAAAGAACATTGCTCTCAAACAGATCTTCGGCCGTCTACGAAAAGCGGGTCCCGAACTCAAGATCTTAGGAATCGGAATGACCACAGAGGGCATTGAACTGTCACGCGATCACATGGCATCCATCCGAAACGTTCCGCGTCCAACGACGAAGAAGGTAGAATCTTTCTTGGGCCTCTGTAATTACTTCCGGAAGTTTCTAAGGGAGTTTGCGGAGCTGTCTGCGCCTCTACACCATTTGACGAGCAAGGACCAGCCTTTTAAATGGACATCGCAACAACAACAGTCTTTTGACAGTTTGAAGGCGAAGCTTTTAACATCAGGCATTCTGGCTCTGCTGAACTTTGATCACCCCTTCGCAGTGGAATTGGATACATCTGGGGAAGGTCTGGGAGCAGCTTTGACTCAGACCATAGATGGAGAAACCAGGGTCGTGAGTTTTTTAGCCGAATCCTCAAAGACAGCGAGAAGAAACTCCATTCTTTCGAACTCGAAGCTCTCGCTGCAGTTGAAGCCGTTGAGCATTGGGAGGTATACCTAGCAGGAAGTCGTTTCTTACTCATTACGGACAACCAAGCTTTGAAGTGGGTTTTGTCCAAAGCCAAATCAAACGCACGAACAGTCAAACCTTCGACTTTGAGGTGGTACACAGAGCTGGGAAGTTCAACATACTTGCAGACACCTTATCAAGAAATCCCCCAACAGGACAATCCAATGAGCAAAACTTTAAAGGCACAGAAGTCACGACCACGACGTCAAACCCCATGATGTATCTACGTGAACAGCCAGTCGTTCACATCGTTGACAAGGACCAACTGGTTCGAGCTCAGCGTGAAGACAAATCAGTGTCAAAGGTGCACTTGGCACTACTCGCCTAGAACGAGCAGGGAGAGACAATAGCTATACTGCGTCACAAGAGTTAGGCACGACTATGTTTTGGATACAACAGGACTGGTCTACTACAGATATCCCTTAGCATCCGACAGAGGAATCCTGGAATTGACTTGGAGGATCTACGTTCCCACTTCCCTATGCCACACGTATCTGAACCTGTGTCATGACCACAAGCAAGCTGGTCACCTAGGAATCACGAAAACCATGAGCAGACTCAGAGCGGTAGCACATTGGCCGAAAATGTTCGCAGATTGCAAGAAATACGTAAGATCCTGTCATGCCTGCCAAATAGCGAAAGTAGCCCAAACCAAGAAGGTGGGAGATATGCAGCCCATGACACCCCACTACGTTCTCCACATGCTATGCATCGATTTCGTGGGACCTTTACCATCGACGACTCACAACCACAAGTATGTGCTAGTGATGTTAGACTACTTCACGAAATACCTTTGGCTGATACCAACGAGGAATGCCACAGCCAAGACGGCAGCGAGAAAGCTCCTGAAAGAAGTCATAATGCGGTTCGGGACTTCAAAGTTCATAATCTCAGACAATGGCCCAGCTTTTGTCTCGAAGGTGTTCGAAGGCCTCTTGGAACTTTCGGGGATCCAGCACAACCAGACAACGACTTACCACCCACAGTCGAATGCTACAGAGAGGGCAAACCGGACCTTTAAAGCCTGCCTCCGTGTGTTTCTGCAAGACCATGAGGAAACGTGTGGTCGCTTTTGCCGACGCTGCAACATGCGATTCTGACTACACCACTCATCAGTACAGGAGAAACGCCCTTTTACTTGATGTTTGGACGAGATCAAGTAAATCACCCTTGCAAGTCCTCAGCCTGCCGGACACAACACCTACTAGCCGGACACAACACCTACTATGACTCCAGTGTAATACATACATCAGTTCTTGCAAGAGATGATAAAGGCAAGAGACTTGGCCGCAGTGCATTTAGCGGAAGCCGCACGGGCGACGAAGGTAGAATATGACAAACACCGCAGGAAGGTCACGTACGAGAAAGGGGAACTCGTGAAGATAAGAAATCACGTCCAGTCGAATGCAGAGAAAGGCATCACAAAGAAATTACAACCTGTGTACAAAGCACATTATCGCGTGATGATAAAAATGAGCAATGTCACCTACTGTTTGACTTCCATCAACGATCAGTCAGACACGGCTGTGTACAATGTGGCCGACATAGAACCATACTGGGATCCGGTGACTATGGAGAGGCATCAAGCCAAAACCGACCAAAGGCAAGCTACGTCCCAAGAAGCAGGAGACACTTCAAATGAAGCGGAGCCTCCTCAAGCGCATACACTGCTTCCAGATCGTAACACTGAACCTGAGGGTGACTCTTCCACGGACTCAGCAGATTCGAGCTCGGAAAGTGACCCAGACTGGAACCCACAACATGAAGAAAGCCAGCTGGACTCGGACGAAGAAGTATCACTCGAACAATTAGCTGACGCTCAAGGCATTGCTCCTACCCGGCCACGTGGCAAGACGAAGCACCCATCACGATTGGATGACTTCGAGTGGTATCAAGGCGATACAGTGCCATTCCAAGATGTGCCTATCTGGGAATGGTCGGCAAGTGAACTTTAAAAATGCATTGGGCATCATTCAGGGTTGAGAGGAACACTTGAATCAAATTTCGACGACGTCGAGGGAACTTGACGATAGACTTGACGATTGAAAGAACGGGAGTTCAAGTCTTGACGCAAAGGTGAATGGACTGGTTGGCTAAACTTGGTGAACGAAAAGTGAGTTTTGTCTTAATGGATTGGGTTGTGTCTTGCTCAGGCGGTGAATCTTCAGGAACCCCACACATTCTCGAATTGTCCACTCAACTGTGTTCAGTGAAAACCAGTCAGAAGTTATTCGTCAATCCTCGAACCCGCAGCTAGAAAGGGTTGGCAAGGCGACTCGAAACGAAACGCAGTAGAATAAAACTTTTTCTCACCCTATGACAATCTTTTTCCCCCACCCAATTCGTCCCACTGCTGGAAGTCGGCGGATGGACAATCAAGAAGACGTGCAACGTTCTCTTTCAGACTGTTGTGAACCCCGCATCTTTTCTCACGTAATGCTACGACGGTCAGCATGACTAGTGTCCAGTGCGTCAGTTCACCAGCAAGAAACAAAGCTTAATTGTTACACTTTCATTGCATCTAAGATTTAAGTTAGGTTTAAGTTAGCAATAACAGTCATGAAACTCTGTAATTCAGGCGCTTTCACTCCTGTGCTTTGGGAAGTCGATCGGGTATCAGACACTTTTTGAGGGAGGCGGGGAGCCTGTCAGGGTGCGCTCCGAGACGCAGCCTTCCCCTGACAGCGCACACCTCTCTCCAGTCTCAGTTCCCGCTCGACTCAAGGCAGCTTACACCTCCAGCCAGCCAGGCTTGGAAGCGTCTCCCAGTTTTACTCCATTAAACCCGAACTTCCACCAAGAAATGGCCTCTCACAATCATTCAAATTTCAAGAAGGGAGCATCGGGGCACAAAGGAAAGGGATCCCCACACTCATTGTATCAAATTTCCAAATTGCTGCTGTCAAGCTCAGTGTGTGTTGCTGTAACAGCTATAATAGGGAGAAACCTCTTCCACTTTGTCTCCAGTTTTTCATATAGTTCGGGAGTCACAATTTTATTAATTTGCTTAAAGGCAGGGTCTTGGACATTCATAAGCTGCATTGTTTTATCCTGGCAGTGCTGAATAGCAATTACCTCCAAGGCACTGAGGTGTGCCTCTTTGAATGTGTTGGATATTAGCATCACTCTTGTTCCTTCCCAGTCAGTCTCGTGCCTCGTTCTCAGTCTGTGGATGGCTTTTGCGCTTCTTTCGCTCTCTTATAGATGGCTTTTGCGTTGTCATTGACCCTTATGCTAATTTTTCTCTTCGTTTCACCGACATAACCAAGAGGGCTGTCACTACATAATATCCAATAGACTGCCCCAGATGACTGGACGAGATTGACTGGGAAGGAACAAGAGCGATGATAAAATCCAACACATTCAAAGAGGCACACCTACGCGCCTTGGAGACAATTGCTATTTAGCACTGCCAGGATAAAACAGTGCAGCTTATGAACGTTTAAGACCCTGCATTTAAGCAAATTAATAAAATTGTGACCCCCGAACTGTATGAAAAACTGGAGACGAAGTGGAAGAAGTTTCTCCCTATGACAGCTGCTACAGCTACACATACGGAGCTTGACATCAGCAACCTGGAAAGTTGATACAATGAAGAAGGAGGTGGGGGAAGAATTTGAATCGTCACGTTCGTTATTGAAGTAGGACAGTTGGTGCATGTGCATCTCATTGCCCAATCCTAAGGAAGAATGCCAGTATAGGTATTCAAAAATTTGCTAGTTTGGAGAAAATGGAACACTTTTGGTGCTGTGTTACAAAAGTAAGTAATAATTGCAACAATTTGTTGGTCAAACGTCAGTGCGAGGCCCAGGGGAGAGCTGGGAGCCCTTTAGGGTATTTCATGGGGGTTCGATGGCTGGTTCGATTTGTACTGCTAAATTTGATTTGTGTATCAAATTTTGTGTTTCTTGTTGCCGAAAAATCTTAACCTTGTTAATTTTAGCATTACATTGTCCTCAATGGAACGTTTCCCTGGAGGTTTCTTAGCTGTGTATAACCACCTGCTTGCATGCCTCTACTGCTCCTGCGTGGCACAGTCCTCCTCTATAAAAGCGAGAGCGTGAACGCTTTCGATATTCATTTTCCTCCTGAGGTCCCTATCTGTCACCTCGCTCCTCGTTTCCTGACCTTTCATTTTGGAATTTGGATTTTCGCCGAAGATGGCTGCCGCTCCCAAAGTCCCCGCTTCATTTGCTGCTTAGACTCGTGCTCCTGATCAGGCCTTCGCCCTTCGTGACCGTTGGGGCACCGCACGCGACCTTGCTGTTCGCACCCTTTCGGCACAACAAAATGACGAGTCCCCACTCAAATCGGACCTACACACTTCCTGTGAATGAGTCCTTTCGGTCCCCAAGATCGCCGCTACACCCGAAGCAATGCTCCAAACGAAAACAAGCATTTGTCCTGAACCTCCGCGACCGAAGGCTTCGACCCTCGTTCTCGCCACTCCTGCTGTCTACGTCGACGCCTTACTTCATTCCCGCCGTTTCTGAACTCACCATTCAACCTTTCGGCATTTGTCTTGCTCGCCCAAGCTGCCAACCAAAGGCACGAAACAATAATGGTAACAATGCTGTCTCTATTCTTGATGCTGCCTCCACACCGGGCTGCCAGCTACGACAGGCGAAAATGCCACTTCACACGCCTTCAGCACGCCGAGCTCAGGCCCGGGAGTAAATGGCCTCAACCGCCAGCCAAGAAAGACAAAAACACGTGTGATGCCCTTGGCATGGACACACCTAGGCCCAGTTTAGGCACCAATGGTAATAACTGACACTGACTACCAGAGTGTAGGCTACAGCTGATAAGACAACTGGCTTCCTGTTTACTCTTCCTTAAATATCATTACAACAGGAAGTCATGTGATATAATAAATACTATATACATTGGGTGGGTCAGCCTATTAGGTAATTAAAGGGTTATCTAGGCAAGGGTAACATATTCAGATGAAATTGAAAGCGGCGTGGAGCTCGCAAGTGACGACTCCACAATACATAGAGCGGGAAAAAAAAGGATGCGGAGTTTAAAAAATAATCTAAGCCTAGCTGGAAATAAAATCATGATTACGAAGGCAAGATGTATTTTTTTAGTTCCCTTCCTTTTTTTAAAGAAAGATACATAAGTTTTCACTTTCCAGGAAAAACTAAACACTATTTTTGAAAGCTGTTTACAAAATCAAAAAAACACAAGATGTTAAAAAAAAAAAACAATCGGTTTTAAGTAAATTGACATTTTAAGAACTGACTGAAAAATTATCAGTTTAAAATTTACTATGGAGCAATTTTTCTTTTGTAATTACAATCAAAACTACTTAATTTGTTGTTGTTTCTTGTAGCCTTTTTTTGTTAATTTCTTGTATCAGCAACTATTTCTGTAGCTAAAATGCTACATTGTTGCTTGCAAAAAGACATCTGGCATCTAAGAATTCGGTGCCAATGTTGCTTTTGGTTAGTATTCACCGGAGTGGAAATGTGGCTCCAAACAATTTTTTGTTCCGATGAGTGAAGAATTTCACATGAAAAGACACAAAAGATACAAAAAGGATAAAAACGTGAAATCAATTTTTCACACAAACAACAATATACACTACATTATTACCTAATTTTAAAAGTGGATATTTTAAAAATAAACAGAGTGAGTTGATTCTCTGCACGAATAACTAGGGACAGAACGTTTTAGCGTTACTCATTACAGTTTAAAAGAATTATCGTTTAATTCATGGGTAACAGGTTTACAACAAAAAAAAAAACCGGAGAATTTGTAGCCAACTGGTAAGTTTGCAAAAAACTACAAATTGAGCTCGTCAGGAGCTCTACGCAGTCTCTTTGAACGATGTGGAGCATTTTGAAGTTCCGCAGCAATATCAACCTGTGTTGGTGATAGCACAACTTTACGTTTATTGGGATTCGGTTTCGCTTTTTTGTTAGCATGACCTGGCTTCGGTGGTGATTGCTTAGCGGATGGTGACGTAACAACCGATGGAGGTTGTAACCTTTTTGGCTTCGAATTTCCTTCGAGAGGGGCGCTGGTACTAGCCAAAGGTGATTGGTTAATTACGGTAGCAGACTCATCCACTTCGTGTGTGTGGGATGATTTTGCTGGAGATTTCCTGCCACCTGGTGACTTGCATAGCAAATTCATTTGCTATCAATTCAGGTGATTTTTCATGCTGCTAGATGGTTGGATTTGAGTCCTCGACGACAGAAATTGACTTTCTGGATTGGCCGAGAGATCGATGCTCAGGAACTACGTCAGCGGAACTTGGCTTTTCACGTTTCTTACCGCCGAAAGACATGCGTTTGAAAATAGCGTGATGTTGCTCATTATTATTCACGGAGGAATTACTGCTTTTCGCCGTCGGAATAAGTGCGTTTGGTGGCTATTCTGGGTATTCTTTTTCAGCGGTATGTAACCTTAGTTGTTCGCGATGTTTCCGAATCGTATTACCGTTAGTATCAACAATAGTTTAGGATTGATTACTACCTATTTGGTTGACGATACCAACTGACCATAGCCTATCATTGGTAGTACTAAAGTCACGATACCAAACATTATCACCTATTTGATACGTTTTCAACTCACGTTGGTGGGTGCTCTGTACTTGTTTTAATTGTTTACGGCAAACAGCTGCAATAGGGTCAGGGAACAATAAATCCAGCCGAGACTTTAATTCTCGGTTAAAATATAATTTTCCGGGTGTTGCTTGCGTGGTAGCGGAGATAGTGATTCGTGCCGATAACAAGTAAGAATTTATATTCTCTTGAATAGTAGCCCCCTGTCGCCGCGTGGCCTTGTAGACTCTCTTGAAATTACAGACATAGACCTCGGCCAGGCCGTTGGTCCAAGGCGCAAAACTTGGTCTTGTCATGTGCCTAATCCCATTGGATTTTAACCAATTTTGGAATTCTGAGGACATAAATTGGGCAGCATTGTCCGTAACTAAGCTGTCCATTAAACCATATAAAGCTATATGATTGTTTAAAACGTCAATGTCTCGCGCGGACGTTGTTGACTTCATTTTATGCACAAATAGAATTTTTGAATGTGCGTCTACTAGAATGAAAAACATGTAATTGTCCATCGGGCCGAGAAAATCAACGTGCATACGAATATTCTGCTTTAGTGGATATTCCCACGTATGCTTTGGCCCAGACGTTTGAGTATCTTTATACTCTTGACAATTTTGGCATGATTTGACTTTATTTTCAATGTCAAAGTCAATCTTAGGCCACCAGACTTTTTGTCTAGCTAAACTTTTCAATTTAACTATGCCTAAGTGAGCACTATGTAGATCTTTCAAGATTTGTCTCCGCAAGGCCGTCGGCACCAGGACTCTATACCCCCAATATAGGGTTTCGTTTTCGACCGAGATTTCAGCACTACGTGTGAAGTAAGGTAACAGATCGGGAATTTCGCATTTGTCAGGCCAGTCATGGTTCACATAACGATAAAATTTTGAAAGGATTTTATCACGTTTACTTTCAAGAACGAGTGTCTCATTTAAAACTGGAAGATTAGAAATAGTTTCTAAAGCAAGAATATTGTACTGCTCTTCTACTTTCTTGAATTCCTCGGTATTTGGTAGAGGAAGGCGCGATAATGCGTCTGCCGTGACCGGGAATGTGTTTGAATTCGCAATCGTAAGCATTAACCGTCACTGCCCAATACTGAACCCTGGCGGCTGCCATCTGCGGTATTCCTTTTTTAGGGCCAAAAATCCAAACTAAAGCCTTCTGATCAGACTGCAGTATGAATCGCTAACCATAAACGTATTCATGAAACCGTTTCACTCCCCAAGCCACGCTGAGAGCTTCCCGATCAAAATGCGATTAGCCCATTTCGGCTTGAGTTAGGTTATGTGAAGCGAAAGCTATTGGTCGAGATTTGCTGTTTTTCATGACGTGCATGAGGCATGCTCCGACTCCGTAGGGTGAGCTGTCACAAACGAGTTTGAGCTTTAATTTCGGATTGTAATGAACCTGAACTTTTGATTTAAGAAATAATTATTTTACCGTACTCACGGCTCGGTCACATTCTGCCCCCCAAACCCACTTCACACCTGGACTTAATAAACGTTTTACTGGTGACAGAATATGAGCAAGATTTGGCAGATATTTTGAGTAATGGTTTACAAAACCCAGAAAGCTCTGTAGCGCTTGATTACATGTCTGGTTACGAACGTTCATGACTGCTTTGATAACCTCAGGGAGTGTATGCAGGCCCTCTGCATTTATCATGTGGCCTAAATATTTTAATTCAGGCCGTGACAGTTTGCACTTCTCGATCTTAAGTTTGGCTCCTGCATCTTGTAAAGCATTCAACAGTTTGTTTAACGATTCGTCATGTGCAACCCCCTTCCCGCTCACCAGGATGTCATCGTAAAACGGGAGACATTTGGGGATTTTACTGGTGACTTGAGTCATTACCCTCTGGAAAATTCCAGGGCTGGACGCTGGGCCCTGGGGTACGCGAAGCCATCTAAACAGACCCAGGGGTGTATTTATTGTTAATGCTTCTTGTGACTCCTTGTCGAGTTCAATTTGCAGAAATGTATCCTTAAGATCGATAAGGGAAAAAGTGTCACTGCCTGCTAATTCACTGAATAATTCTGCGGCCGTGGGAACCGGATAGTGGTCGACTTCGAGTTGAGGGTACACGGTGGTCTTACAATCACCTATCACCCAGATTTGGCCATCCGATTTGTGAACTATGGCGATCGGCGTAGACCACTGAGAGGTTTCCACAGGCTCTAGAATTCCAAGGCCAACCAATCTACGAATTTCTTGGTTAACCTTTTCTTTGAGTGCTAACAGAACTGGTCTTACACGATAGTACACAGGCTTCGCATCAGGTTTTAACTGAATTTTGGCTTTAAAATTCTGAAACTTACCCATGCCTTCATAAAATAGCTCCGGGAAACCCTTCACTATTTCGGAAGTGTCAACTGCCATAATGCTAGTTTTAATTTTCACATTTTTAAATGCTAGTTTTAATTTAGGTTTTACTGTCATTTGTAGGTCGTAAAATGGATGGAAATTAACTCGAAAAATAGAAAGCTAATCCTTTCCCAATATTGCTGGTTTATATAATTTTGAAACTAAAGCATCCAAATGTTCGATTTGACCTTGAACTTCAACCTTCAGACTTACAGTGTAAATTCTGTTCTCAATTCCATCAGTGTATGAGTGTATCGAGTACGGGCTTAGTTTTAAAGGACAGTCTGCAAAATATTTTTGATGCCACTCAATAGGGATAATGGATGCGTCTGCCCCGGAATCGAGTTCCATTTCTAACTTGACACCACTTAGGCAGCCTGGCATTTTCCATTTATGGATTTTCATAGAATTAACTACTACTATTATCTTATTGGTTTGCAGGGGAATTGAAATCTGGTCCGCAGCCTGACTGTGGAGTCGTCACTTGTGTGCTCCGCAATGGCAGCCATCATTTTCATGTCTATATGTTAACCCTACCTAGATAACCCTTTAACTACTAATAGGCTATTCCATCATTGTATATAGTATTAAGTTGCATCACATGACTTCCTGTTATGTATATAAAGAGAAGTAAACAGGAAGTTCTCTGTCTTATCAGCTGTAGCCTACACTCTGGTAGTCTGTGTGAGTTATTACCATTGGTGCCCACGCTGGGCTTAGGGTGTGTGTCCATGCCAAGGACATCACAGTTGGCGACGAGTCCGGTACCTTTGGTAATCTTTAAAAACTTAAACTGATAGGTCTGCAACCACATCTTTGCTCCATATTTGTGGTGGTAAGTTGCAAATTTTTTTCATTTTAGAAATGAAAATTAGTGCTCTGAATTCCTATCAGAGTTTAAACTTTTTAAAACAGTGTTATTTTGTCATGGTAGTGCTGTGTGGTACGAAATGATAATAGTTAAATTTAGTACCTAAACAACTAGAACCGAAGTGGGCAATTGGATTTATTATGGTTAATTTTACCTTGGCAGTGTTTTAGAGCGACGCACTGGCATGTCCGCACAGGCAGTACTGTAAACCTGAAGGTTCGAAAAATGCGCTGCTAAATTAACCCTTGTAAATTCGATTGTGCCATTGCCCATAATCGGGCTGGTGTGTGCCGGTGTAAAATTTAACACCGTAGGTTTATGCTTAGTAAAATCTGGTCAGTGCTGAGGCTTAGGCCAGAAGTGTTGTTTTGTAAAACGTTGCAATAAGGTGAACGAAAAACCTTTTTTTTTTTCAAAGCCTAGTCCTTTTAAATTTAACTTGTAGGCAGTTAATTTATACAACTAGGTAGGCTACAGTCAAGCTTGATTTATTTCTGTGCTTAAATAAGTGACCGGTAGTCTTAAGTGCTCCAGTTTAATCCTTGCATGTTAAACAAGATTGTAATTAAATTTAATTAAATTTAATTTTGTTAGGCTAATGCCAAAGCCAGGTGTCGGTAGCAAACCACCTGTAACTGCTAAAATTAGCAGTGAAAGTAAACTGAAAATAATTCAGTAGTAAACGCAAGCGTTAATGAAACTAGTTCTAATTTAAATCTAAATTTTGAATCTAGTGATAGTGAAGACGACGTCAACATGGGTTCGTCTAAAACCGCTGGTTTATTTTCGGAATTCGATTGTGAGTCCGACACATGGGAGAAATACTCCAACCGAATTAGTTATTTTTTTAAAGCTAAAGAAATACCAGCAACCAAGCAAGTTAATTTTCTAATGGCATCTGTAGGCCAGAAAATGTTTAATAGAATTCTGAATATCCTCTCACCTGATTTGCCCGACTCATTGCCCGGCTCATTAAAAAAGTTTTAGACGACATTGAGCCAGTACCCTCCATGGTATCTGAGCATCTTAAATTCTTTAGAAGATCGAAAAGAATTAAAGAACTAAATATTAAAGGTAATATTTAGCTGCATTAAAGCTAATTACGAAGTATTTGTGACTTCGCTAAAATTAAAGACATTAACAGTGAAATGATTAGGGATCGCCTAATTGGGGGGGTCCAATCAGAAGTCATTAGACATGAGTTGTTGAAGCAGACTCTGGATTTAAAGGCTACAACATCCATTTTGAGAAGCCATTCCAGAGCTGTTAATTACGTAGGTTAAAATTGAGCAAAACACCAAATAGGCCTAAATCCACTAAGGATTTCATTTGCTATTGTTGCGGCAAAAATGGCCACGTGAAAATACGTTCCAAATATCGCGACTACACATGTGGCCGATGCCACACTGTCGACCATTTAAACGTCGAGTGCCGAAAAGCTAGTCATTCGAATAGACCTTCAAAATCACTCGACCACCCTAAAGCAAGTTCTAACACACATTTTAAGGCTAGCACAAAACAAAAGTATAGCTATAGAAAACGCGTCAACAAACTCGAACGCAATAGCGAAAGTGATAGTGAAGAAGGCCAGGATGTTGAAGCCGAAAACGATTCAGACAACGACTATCTTGTTCTGAAGAATAATACTCCTGGACTGAGTCAGGCTGCAGACTAGATTTCAATTCCCATACAAACCAATAAGATAATAGTAGTAGTTAATTCTATGAAAATCCATAAATGGGAAATGCCAGTCTGTCTAAATGGTTCAAGTTGGAATTGGAACTTGATGCCCGGGCAGATGCATCCATTATCCCTATTGAGTGGCATCAAAAATATTTTGGGGACTGTCCTTTAAAACTCAGTCCGTACTCGATACACTCATACAATGATGGAATAGCCTGTTAGTAGGTAAATGGTTATCTAGGTAGGTTAACATATAGACATGAAATTGATGGCTACCATTGTGGAGCACACAAGTGACAATTCCACAATTGAGAAGACGAAGTTGAGAACACGATTTACACTGTAAGTCTGAAGGTTGAAGTGCAAGGTTAAATCGAACATTTGGAAGCTTTAGTTTCAAAATTATATAAACCTGCACTAATGGGAGAGGATTGGCTTTCTATTTTTCGAGTTAATTTCCATCCTTTTTACGACCTACAAACGAAAGAAAAACCGAAGAAAAGTGTTAAGAAAATTAAAACTAGCATTACGCCAGTTGACACTACCGAAATAATGAAGGGTTTCCCGGAACTATTTTCTGAAGGCATGGATAAGTTTAGGAATTTTAAAGTCAAAATTCATTTAAAACCTGATGCCAAGCCTGTGTACTGTCGTGTAGACCAGTTCCGTTAGCACTCAAAGAAAAGGTTAACCAAAAATTCATAGATTGGTTGGCCTTAGAATTCTAGAGCCTGTTGAAACTTCTCAGTTGTCTACGCCGATCGTCATAGTTCACAAACCGGATGGCCAAATCCGGGTGATAGGTGATTATAAGACCACCGTGAACCCCCAACTCGAAGTCAACCACTATCCAGTTCCCACGGCTGCAGCAGAATTATTCAGTGAATTAGCAGGCAGTGACACTTTTTCCCTTATCGATCTTAAGGATGCATTTCTGCAAATTGAACTCGACAAAGAGTCACAAGAAGCTTTGACAATAAATACACCCCTGAGTTTGTTTAGATGGCTTCACGTACCCCTTGGCGTAGCGTCCAGTCCTGGAATTTTCCAGAGGGTAATGACTCCAGTCACCAGTAAAATCCCCAAATGTCTCCCGTTTTATGATGACATCCTGGTAAGCGAGAAGGGGGGGTGAGCATGACGAATCGTTAAATAAACTGTTAAATGCTTTACAAGATGCAGGAGCCAAACTTAAGATCGTGAAGGGCAAACTGACTTATACTCACAGTTTGATTACAAAAAACCAAAAGTCTAAGATCTTCAAAGGTTTTCCCCTCAAAACTTGCAAATTTTCGACAACCTTTACTGGTTGGCTTCGTCAGGCAATTAAGCCACCGGCACCCACACTCACAATCCGTCCAATCCCAACGAACTTCCAAATTCAAAACTCCCTCCTCTTCACATCACAGTAGGTCTTGAGTCAGCATTCCAGGCTAGTGTTGACACTGCTCAAAGTCGATGTTTCTTCATCTGTTTCTTCCTCCATAGTTGGTGGTACGGGGAGGAATTTCTTCCAGCTTGCTTCCAGTCTAGTTGTGAATTGAAGTCTCACAATGTTACAAATCGTTTTATAAGCTGGTTCTTGTGTGTTCAGTAGTTTTATTGACATGCCTCTACACTGCTAAGTGCAAACTGACACGGCCTAAATTAAAATATTTAGGCCACATGATAAATATTAGGCCTGAGGTTATCGAAGCAGTCACAAACGCTCCTAACCCAACATGTATTCAAGAGCTACAGAGCTTTTTGGGTTTTGTAAACCATTACTCAAAATATCTACCAAATCTCGCTCATGTTCTGTCACCAGTAACACGTTTGTTAAGCCCAAGTGTGAAGTGGGTTTGGAGGGGCAGAATGCGACCGAGCCATCAGTAAAGTAAAAGAATTATTTCTTAAATCAAAAGTTCTGGTTCATTACGATCCGAAATTAAAGCTCAAACTTGTTTGTGATGGCTCACCCTACGGAGTCAGCGCGTGTCTCATGCATGTCATGAAAAACGGTGAATCACGGCCGATCGCTTTCGCTTCACGTAAGCTAACTCAAGCCGAAATGGGCTACTCGCATTTCGATCGGGAAGCTCTCAGCGTGGCTTGAGGAGTGAAACGGTTTCATGAATACGTTTTATGGTCAGCGATTCATACTGCAGTCTGATCAGAAGGCTCTAGTTTGGATTTTTGGCCCTAAAAAAGGAATATCGCAGATGGCAGCCGCCAGGGTTCTGCATTGGGCAGTGATGCTTAATGCTTATGATTATGAATTCGACCACATTCCCGGTAAACTTAACTTGACGGCAGATGCATTATCGCGCTTTCCTCTCCCAAATACCGAGGAATTCGAAAAGGCAGAAGAGCAGTACAATATTCTTGCTTTAGAAACTATTTCTAATCTTCCAGTTTTAAACGAGACACTCGTTCTTGAAAGTAAACGTGACTGTCTGTGCCCCTAAGTGACGAGACTGTCTCTGCCCCATCACTTCTTTCATTCAAAAATAAACTAACCGAGGGCAATCTCAGCACTTCCTCCTTCGCCCCGAACATTGCCCTGCTTTTCCTTAAACCACCACCTGCATCCTCATCTTTTAAAATTCCATTCTCATCCTCACTTTTTAATTTCGTTTTACCATAAGCAGTCTCCAACGAGCCCTTGCTTTTCCCTTTCGCCCTTATGCGAGCCATTATATGTTTATTATTATTATATTAAGATTGACAATTGGTTTAGGCCAAGTTTTAACTGCGATGCATTTTTATTTTTTTATTTTTGTTTTAGACACATTGACAATGATACGGCTTTTCCCCACACTTGTCCCTCACGTTTGGCGATGCCATCGGGGATCATTGTGTCCCTGGTAGGTCTAACCTTGGTGGTAAGGCATTCGTGACCCCAACCCAATACCATCTACCCTTCCTCTACAGCCAGGCTATCATCTTCGTTTTAAACTTTTAAAATCTTCAACGTTAGTAATTTATATTTTTATTTTAACTTCGGATGGCAGTCAGTGACCACCAGGTCCTTGCCATTCTGGTTGCGTTTGCAACAAACTTATTATTATTAAAATCCTTTCAAAAGTTTATCGTTATGTGAACCGTGGCTGGCCTGACAAATGCGATATTCCCGATCTGTTACCGTACTTCACACGTTGTGCTGAAATCTCGGTAGAAAGCGAAACCTAATATTGGGGGTATAGAGTTCTGGTGGCGACGGCCTTGCGGAGACAAATCTTGAAAGATCTACACAATGTTCACTTAGGCATAGTTAAATTGAAAAGTTTAGCTAGACAAAAAGTCTGGTGGCCTAAGATTGACTCTGATATTGAAAATAAAGTCATATCATGCTAAAATTCTCAAGAGTATAAAGGTACTTAAACGTCTGGGCCAAAGCATACGTGGGAATATCCACTAACGCCGAATAACTGTTTTCACGCTGATTTTCTCGGCCCGACGGACAATTACGTGTTTTTCATTCTAGTAGACACACATTCCAAATTTCCTTTTGTGCATAAAATGAAGTCAACAATGTCCACGCGTGTCATTGACGTTTTAAACAATCATATAGCTTTATATGGTTTAATGGACAGCCTAGTTACAGACAATGCTACCCAATTTTTGTCCTCCGAATTCCAAAATTGGTTAAAATCGAATGGGATTAGGCACACGATGGGCCCAAGTTTTGCGCCTTGGACCAACGGTTTGGCTGAGGTCTACGTCCGTAATTTCAAGATAGTCTACAAGGCCGCGCGGCGACAGGGGTCTACTATTCAAGCGAGTATAAATTCTTACTTGTTATCAGCACGAATCACTATCTCCGCTACAACGCAAGCACACCCGGAAAATTATATTTTAACCGAGAATTAAAGTCTCGGCTGGATTTATTGTTCCCTGACCCTATTGCAGCTGTTCGCCGTAAACAATTAAAACAAGTACAGAGCACCCACCAATGTGAGTTGAAAACGTATCAAATAGGTGATAAGGTTTGGTATCGTGACTTTTCTACCACTAATGATAGGCTATGGTCAGTTGATATCGTCAACCAAATATGTAGTAATCAATCCTATACTATCGTTGATACAAATGGTAATACGATTCGCAAACATTGCGAACAACTAAGGTTACATACCGCTGAAAAAGTATATCCAGAACAACCACCGAACGCATTTATTTCGACGGCGTAAAGCAGTAATTCATTCGTGCATAATAATGAGCAACATCACTCAATTTTCAAACGCATGTCTTTTGGCGGTAAGCAACGTGAAAAGCCAAGTTCCGCTGACATAGTTCCTGAGCGTCAATCTCACGGCCAATCCAGAAAGTCGATTTCTGTAACTGAGGGCTCAAATCCACTAATCCAACAACTTGAAAAATCACCTGAGAATTTACTACGCAAGTCACCAGGTGGCATGAAATCTCCCGCGAAATCACCCCACACACACGAAGTGGATGAGTCTGCTAACGTAAATAACCAATCACCTTTACTACTACCAGCGCCCCTCTTGAAGGAAGTTCGAAGTCAGAGGTCACAATCTCTATCGATTATTATGTCACCATCCGCTAAGCAGTCACCACCGAAGCCAGGTCATGCTAACAAAAAAGTGAAACCGAATCCCAATAAACGCAAAGTTGTGCTATCACCAACACAGGTTGATATTGCTGCGCAACTTCAAAATGCTCATCGTTCAAAGAGACTGCGTAGAGCTGCAGACAAGCTCAATTTGTAGTTTTATTTAGCAAAATTACCAGTTGATTACAACTTCTCTTTTTTTTTCTTTGTAATCCGTTGCCTGTGAATTAAATGATAGTTCTTTTTAAACTGTAGCGAGTAATGCTAAAACGTTTTGTCCCCTAGTTATTAGTGCAGAGAATCGGCTCTGTTTATTTTAAAAATGGCCACCTTAGAATTAGGTAAAAATGTAAGTGTATATTGTTGTTCGTGTGAAAAATTGATTTCACGGTTTTATCTTATTTTTGTATCTTTTTGTCTTTTCATGTGCATAAATACTTCCGACATCGGAACAAAAAATTGCTTGAAGCCGCAATTTCCACTCTGGTGAAGCCTAACCAAAAGCAACATTGGCAACAATCTCTCGAATGCCAGATGTTTGTCCACAGCAACGCTGTAGCGTTTCAGCTGCAGAAATGGTTGCTGCAAAAAGAAAATTAACCAAAAAAGGCTACGAAAATTAAAACAACTGAAAATTTTAATTGCATTTATTGTAAAAATTGCTCCTGAAATCAAAACAGAAATTTAAAACTGGCAAGTTTTCAGCCAGTTTAGTAATGTTTAATTTTTTGCTTAACCATGTACATTTTCAGTTGTTTATTTTGTTATAAAAAACACTACCAAGTTCGCTAAAATTCACAACTCGGACTCACGCTTAGTCCAACAAATTTTCGATACCACCCAGATCTTCATCAGGCCTTGAGGATTTTTCTGCTTTCTACATCAACAACATCGTTGTTTACTTCGTTGTTCACTACGTCGTCTGCTTTGCACACTTTTGCATTCGAATTCGGCTGCGACCGCAGCCTCCCGTATTTATTGGGCTGCATGCGCTGTGCATTCGTGAGTCCCCATTGATGGTTCAACCGCTCGCTGAGTTCTCTTCCTACTAGGTGTGTAACTCTAGGGAAAGCTGGGCCTTGGATGTTCATCAATCTCTGGTGGGAATCTCGTGCCGAATTCGACTTGAGCAGGGTGCTTGTGCCTTTGCTTGTGCCTGTGTACTTTAGGGTGGTCGAGTGATTTTGTAGTTCTATTCGAATGACTAGTTTTTCGGCACACGGCTTTTAAAAGGCCAATACTGTGGCATCGGCCACATGTATAGTCGCGATATTTACGTGTTTTCACGTGGCTGTTTTTGCCGCAACAATAGCAAATAAAATCCTTAGTGGATTTAGGCCTACTAGTTGTTTTGCTCGATTTTTTAGCTATGTAATTAACAGCTTTAGAATGGCTTCTCAAAACGCTTTGGTCTGTTTCAGCAGATTCTAAGGATAAAGCTAAGGATGTTGTAGCCTTTAAATCCATAGAATGCTTCAACAACTCGCGTTGAATGACTTCTGATTGGATCCCCCTAATTAGGCGATCCCTAATCGTTTCGCTGTTAATATCTTTAATTTTAGCGAAGTCACAATACTTTGTCATTAGCTTTAATGCAGCTGAATATTTCCCGATACTCTCATCTGATTTTTGCGACCTTCTAAAGAATTTAACACGATCAGATACCACGGATGGTACTCGCTCGATGTCGTCCAAAACTTTTTTAACGAGTTCATCAAATGTTAATGAGTCGGGCAAATCAGGTGAGATATTAAATTCTATCAAACATTTTCTGGCCTACAGATGCCATTAGAAAATGTACTTGCTTGGTTGCTGGCATTTCTTTAGCCTTAAAATAGTAACTAATTCGGTTGGAGTATTTCTTCCATGTATTGGACACACAATCGAATTCCGAAAATCAACCAGCGGTTTTAGACGAACCCATGTACGTCGTCTTCACTATCACTAGATTCAAAATTTAAAATTAAATTAGAACTAGTTTCATTAACGCTTGCGTTCACTACTGAATTATTTTCAGTTTCACTTTCACTACTAATGTTAGCATTTACAGGTGGTTTGCTACCGACACCTGTCTTTGGCATAAACCTTACAAAATTAAATTTAATTAAATTTAATTAAATCCTGTTTAACATGCAAGAATTAAACTGGAGCACTCAAGACTACC
>JAHWFP010012769.1:0-14788 GCA_023313725.1 Lithobius niger
CAGCCGCCAGGGTTCAGCGTTGGGCAGTAATGCTTAATGCGTACGCCTACGAATTTGAACACATTCCCGGAAAGCTTAACTTAACAGCTGACACGTTATCTCGACTTCCCCTACCAAATGCAGAGAGGAGTTGGAAAAAGCTGACGCACAGTATAACATTCTTGCTTTAGAAACTGTTTCTAATCTACCAGTTTTATACGAGACACTAGTGCTCGAAAGCAAACGTGACAAAATTCTTTCCAAAGTCTATCGCTATGTGAACCATGGCTGGCCTGACAAATGCGAAATTCTCGATATGTTACCACACTTCACACGCCGTACTGAAATCTCGGTCGAAAACGAAACTTTATATTGGGGGTATAGAGTCCTGGTGCCGACGGCCTTGCGGAGACAAATCTTGAAAGATCTACATAGCGCTCACTTAGGCATAGTTAAATTGAAGAGTTTAGCTAGGCAAAAAGTCTGGTGGCCTAAGATAGACTCTGTCATCGAAAACAAAGTTAAATCGTGCCAAAATTGTCAAGAGTATAAAAGATACTCAAACAGCTGGGCCAAAACACACATGGGAATATCCACTCAAGCCTAATGCTAGAATGCACGCGGATTTTCTCGGCCTGATGGACAATTACGTTTTTTATACTAGTAGACGCACATTCAAAAATTCCTTTTGTGCATAAAATAAAGTATACAACGTCCGCACGAGTTACTGATGTGTTAAACAATCGTATTGCTCAATATGGTTTAATGGACAGCTTAGTTACGGATAATGCCGCCCAATTTATGTCCGCAATTTCAAGAGAGTCTACAAGGCCGCGCGGCGACAGGGGTCTACTATTCAAGAAACTATAAATTCTTACTTGTTATCAGCATGTATCACTATATCCGCTACCACGCAAGCAACACCCGGAAAATTAAACTTTAACCGAGAATTAAAGTCTCGGCTGGATTTATTGTTCCCTGGCCCTATTGCAGCCATTCGCCGTAAACAATTACAACAAGTACAGAGCACCCACCATCGTGACTTGAAACTGTATCAAATAGGCGATAGTGTTTGGTACCGTGACTTTAGTACTACGAATGATAAGCTATGGTCTAAAGGTGTAGTAACCCAGATTAGCAGTAATCAATTCTATATTATCGTTGATACTAACGGTAATAAAATTTGCAAACATCGCGAACAGCTAAGAATACATACCAGTGAAAATGAATATCCCGAGCAGTCACCAAAAGCACTTAATCCAACAGCGAAAAGCAATAATTCCTGCGTGAATAATAATGAGCAACATCACGCTTTTTCAAAACGCATGTCATTTGGCTGTATAGTCAACGTGAAAAGCCAAGTTCCGCTGACGTAGTCCCTGATCGCAGATCTCTTGGCCAATCCAGGAAGTCAATTTCTGTTGCCGAGGGCTCCAATCCACCAATCAATCAGCTTGGAAAATCACCTGAGAATTTGCCTCGCAAGTTACCAGGTAGCAGGAAATTTCCAGCGAAATTACCCCTCACACACAAAGTGGACGATTCTACGAACGTAAACAACCAATAACCTTTGGCTAATACTAACAGCATCTCTTCCGTAGATATTCTAACGCCAGGAAGTGTAAACGAGCGCCACCGAAAAACGCCTGTTTTTCAAAAATGAAATTTTTTTTCTTGAGGCACTCAAATGCCTCGCCGAGGCATATCTCGACGTTTCTGCAATAATGGTCCGATTCACACGAACTCTTCGACATTCAATACCCTGTCCAAATACAAGACTCTTGGGGAAGCCCAAATCCGGACTTTCCACCAGGAAGAACCACTAAACTACGTTTGAAGATCACCTCAAACCCACCACATCGCACCTTCATCATGGCCGCCATTATTGAAACTTGTATTTTTGTATTTGTATTTTATCCTTTTCTTTTTAGGGCAAAAAGCCCGAACACACTAGCTTAGTGTATTGTAAGAGGAATTATACAGACAACCAATTTGTAGTGTGATATTTTTTATTGTGTTTGTCGGCCGCAACCCATATGAAAAATTTCCACAACGATCGATTTTAACTTTAAAAATGTTAAACGTTAAATGTTCCCAGTAACTTGACGCGTTATAGCATTCAACTAAGCTAGTTTATTTAACCGCATTTATACTCTATTGATATTCTTTTACCCCTAGAAACGCTACCATATGTCCAAACGTATAAACGTATTACGACCTGGCATTCTACCGGACACGAATTTTTAGTGTATATATGTTTGTTTTAGTTCTCCTTTAACCTGACTGAGACCTACCAAAATCTACGAAAAGCTTGATCTACTATTAAACACTAAAAGAATTCTTAAAAAGATCTGTTTAACCCATTTCCGAAAGTCAAACTGTGCAAAAACTTCGAATCCTCCATTTTTGACCCCCTCCCCAGCCAAAACTAGTTGTGGTGTATAACACTGCAGTTTACAGTTAAAGCTTGTTTAATTTAATAGTAATGTTCTATGCATTACCCAAAGCCAAGTAATAAGCTTTAACAAGAGCCAAATCACGTTGCAATCATGTAAATATGGAATCCATAGCCAATAATTCAAAATAAAGGCCTATTTCCGAAAGTTTAGTTGAGTAAAACTCAATACAGGCCTATCTTTTCCGTCTTACATGTCCCTACTCCTTCAAACCTCTCTGCACCCAGTTCCTTTGTTCAACCGACTTCTCCTCCCACTTTCCATTGTTCTCGAGGCCCTCGGCCAATCAGACCCCCGCAGCTATCCTCGGCGTCCGCGCCTACTTCCGGTAATGTGTATAAAACCCCAGCCCCAGAATGCATAGTTAGCACAGCTCACAGATCTCAAGCTA
The DNA here is from genome assembly GCA_023313725.1 of Lithobius niger. Classification (NCBI taxonomy): domain Eukaryota; kingdom Metazoa; phylum Arthropoda; class Chilopoda; order Lithobiomorpha; family Lithobiidae; genus Lithobius; species Lithobius niger. The sequence continues at coordinate 2,827 of JAHWFP010012769.1, forward strand.
GAGACCGGTCACGCCAGTCGGGAGTGGAGACGCCATGTCCGGAGAATGCCATGCCGGGTACGATGGTAGTGGTTCGTATGTTATAGTTTAGCTTTTGAAAGTTCAGTTTAGGACCCCCATATTCTAAATTTTAGTTTAAAAACGTAAACTTAACTCTCTAGCTAGGGAAAATTATGGTGGAGACGCCTGAAGTGGCATCTTAGGTTTCCTCTCCCCATAACGTCAGAGTGGTTCTCTTACTAAAAACCAACTTTTCCAGTTTATTTTAAATGGATTTTTAACTTAAACTAATTTACGGTTTGATCTTTGTGGAAGTCAAATTGAAACAAACTGATGCCTAAGTGTAAAATTGCCGGGCTTTTTATTACTTAGAACAGTTCTCGAGGGAACTAAGGGAGGTTGATCTTTTTGTACTTGGAAAACTTAGAAACATAACTGTGGATGGTTGATCGTGTATGAAACATACTGTCAGATAGACTTTAATCAGTTGCGGCCTTCAAGTCTTGCGGGTGTCTCCGGGAGCACCCATGATTTACTTTTTCTAAATGTGAAAATTTAAACTTTTAATCGGACAAACGCGTTGTTGGTTTGTATTGTAAATTGCTACTTTTGTAATTTCAACTTGTTGCCTATTTACATAATTGGTACTTAAAAGCTTTCAGAAGCAAACCATAATGTAAAGTGTACTTTCATTCTCTGTCGCAAAAATAAAACCAGGAGTTTTAAGCTTCAGTCGTTTGCTAGATTTGATTAATTGTATTTTAGTGTAAAATTAAATTAGATTTTAGCTAGTTAAACAGTTAAATCCATCGTTGGTGGCAGCGATACCGACAGTTTAAGGTTAGGCCTCTTTAATTAGGACCGGCGCTTCATCCCCCATGCTGGGACAGTGTCCATGCTGTGTTGAATAACGTAAAAAGTCGTCATTAACACCGATTAACCTCAAGCTGAAACTCCACGTACACCAGGGAAACCGGGGGCGTTACAAGCACCTAAGCCGACGTAGCGTCCGCCGTTACAGAAGGTCACAACCTTTATCGGTTGTTACGTCACCATCTGCTAAACAATCATCACCGAAAAAAAAAAATCGAAAAATCCAAATCGAATCCTAACAAACGTAAAGTTATGCTATCGCCAACTCAAGACGATATTGCTGCGCAACTTCAAAACCGACAAAATCATACGAAAACACTGTGTACAGCTCCTGACAAGTTCAATTTGTAGTTTTTTTTGAAAATTACTAGGTGGCTACAACTTCGTTTTTTGTAGTAATCTAGTTGCCCGTGAATTTAATGAAAATTCTTTTTAACTTGAAGCGAATAACGCTAACATGTCTGTCCCAAGTTAATCGTGCAGAGAATCAGCTCTGTTAATTTTAAAAACGTCCGCCTTTAGAATTAGGTAAACATGAAGTGTAAATTGTTGCTTGTGTGAAAAAATAATTTCACGGTTTTATCTCCATGTTTCTTACTATCTGTAAAATACTAACCTCTACTAGGTGCTAAAATCGTTTTCGATTTGCTTTTCTACCCGATTTTTTAAACCGCTTAAAAGTTGAAACACCTACAACACTTGCAATGCAATGATGTTAGCCTACATGCCACTTGGTGCGCAACAATCGTTGCCTCCAACAAGCCAGTGCCAGCCCAACAATGACACTTCGTTTTCGGGTACGGAACAGTGCAGACGTGTGGTTTTTGGTCTGCTCTCTTTTTGCTTTTCTTTAGGGAATCGCCAGCGTTTGTATTCCTTGCCCGAAAATTTTCAAAATGACGGACAGTAATAAACTGCGTTGTATGTGGACACGAAAGTTGTGAAGAAGGTGCTGCATACCTGGAATAAATCTGACCAGCGTCGAGTGCATCTTGCAAAAAAGGCGCTGTCGGAGTCTGCTTCTGGATCTTAAACTCCTCTTGAGCGTCGTTTAGAATTTTTAAGCACTGACATTTATGCCCCACTTGTGTTTTTGTTGGACAAATCTGTTGCGGCTCATTCTGGGCCATGATGTTGTGAACGCGTCGGCTAAGCCTAATGTGGATGCAACCGAGGTTGTTTCGTCATCGGCGGTTGTGTCTTCCCTGATGGCCCGGTCGCTCCCTGGAAAATTGGAATTGATTGTGGGTGCTGTGGAGAAGCAGGTAAAATGGAATTAGGATGGACTTGTTGCGTGAGGAAGTAGCGGCCGAACAACGCAAAGTTTATGGCGATGGTTTCGTCTTGCTGCGGGAGAAGATGGCGGCGTTTTTCGCACTGGCAACACTCGCCAATCGCAACATCATGTGCTGCCATTTACTGCTGACGCGGAGGAGGAGCGTTGTAGTTATGAAACTGAAACTGTTGTTGTAGGAAAGCTGCCTGTGGTGAGTAAATTGAATGAGGCTGTTGGCATAGGGTCTGTGGCTGCACAATGGGAGACGGTCGTGTGTGAACCGGAGCTGTTAGTGCTGGGCAATGTTGCAAAGCGGATGTGCTATTGAAATGCAACAAAACTGTAAACTCCAAGGAGGGAGTTAACCCAAAATGTCTCGTGGCGGAGAAAATGCCAAAAAACGAGTCTTAGCCACTAAATTTAGTTCCCACAGTCGGAAAAAGACCCTCACTGGGAGCGTGGCGGCCACCACGAATCTCCGAGTGATGCACCAAGTCTGATAGGCGCCGAAAAACGTCGTACTCAGACTTAAACAGATCCTCATCGGCGGTGTCATGCTGTCCAATCGCACGGGGTGCGGAATGATGATAGACGATCTCGCAGCGTTCGTGTATCGCCAATCGGCAAACGCCAATCGCCACTCGAATGAGGCTCTTGGCACAGGGTCTGTGGCTGCACAACAGCAGACAGTCGTGTCTGAATCGGAGCCGTTAGTGCGGGGCAATGTTCCATAGAGGGTTGAGTGAAGGGAATGCAACAAAAATAAAAACTCCAAGGAGGGAGTTAGCCCCAAAAGTCTCGTGGCGGTTGAAACGCTTAAAAAAAAAAAGTCTCAGCCACATAGGGGAAAAGGACCCACACTCGGGGCGTGGCAAACACCACGCCTGGGTGAAATGTGCAAGAAGTTGTCAGACCTACAAGGGTGCTAAACATCGGTGCAAACTTAACAGTTCGTCAGCGTTCCTTGTTAGCCACGTGTGGTTTCACATCGCAACTTTGTCCCGCTATGATTCATCTTCACGGGTGGAGACTGTGGTGAGGAATTTGGAAGGAGAGGGATTTGCCACCGAGGCCTCGGAGCGGATGTTGGATTGCCTCCATTCGTCGACGAGGAAGAACAGGGAAGCCAGGTGGAATGTTTCGCATTTCTGGTGCCAGGAGAAGGGATGTGATCCAACGGACCCTACTGAAGCCACTTTGTCGTCCTACTTGAAAGAACCTTTCGCCAAGGGCCTGTCCCCGACTGCCATCAAGGGGTACAGGTCGGCCATCAACTCTGTTTTGTCGATCCTGGGCAATAAGAAGCTTGTGGCCAGTGAACGTGTTTCACGCCAGGTTCGGGCGTTTGTGAATACAAGACCGTGGCCTTACAGTTGTTTAATGGAACTTGCCCTTGGTTTTGGCCGATCTGGAGTTGGCGCCTTACGGACCCCTTTGCTCAGCTCCGTTGCTTCTACTGACACAGAGGACTCTTTTCTTGGTGGCTCTGGCTTTGACGGCTTGGCAGACCGAGCTAGCTGCTCTGGTGAGAGATGGCAAGAACATCCGTTTTGCTCGTTACTGGTCGTCCGAGTCGTTGGGTTTTCCAGCTGACTTCCTTGCGAAGAATCAAAGACCAGATGTGGCCTCCATGCCTTTGGTGATTAAGGCATTGAAGCCAGTGGTTGATAAAGGGGGAACGGAGTGGACTCAAGGCGCGGTCCGAGCTCTCCACCTTTTCTTAAGACCAATTTGACGGAGCAGTCTGGACGTTCGGGACAAGCAGGATCTACACTCACTCAGCAGTTTTTGAAATGGGCTCGAGCATCTGGAGGTATCCTTCCCTTACCGTCATCAGCGAAAATAGGGAAATGCATTTGTGAGGTCATCAAGCGAGCGTATTAGTACGGACTGGACCATCTAGACATCCCTGCGAATGTGAGGGGCCCATGCGTAGAGGGCTTTGGCTGCGTCTTGGGCCTTCGCGTCTGGCACCCCACTTAATGATGTGGTAGCTGCCTGCTCTTGGACCAACAAGAACACCTTCATCGCCCATTATCTTTGTGATACAGATGCGGCGAGTGGGAGTGGTCTGGAGTATCCCCATGTGGCGGCTGGAAGTGTTGTTGGGGAGTGAAGTTTGTGTACACAGTGGAAAGGAGATGACACAACACAAGAAACAGGAGTGTTGCAGTGTCATCATGCCCGCTGGAACTTTCTCTAAATGGGAGCAAGAAGGTGGGCAAAGGCAGTGAAGTTCAGGTGACACGTCATGAGGCAGTGTTTGGTGTTGCAATGGTGGAAAGCTTCCTGTTAAAGTGCATACTGGAGAGATTCCAACCCAACACGAGGAGTGTTGAGGGGTTGGCCCACATGAACTTTTTCCTGGTGAAGAAGTTGTTGGGATATGCACCTTGTACACAGTGGACAGTACACAGTGGAAAGATGGACCCTTGTCATCACTGTTGCCCGGTGGCAATACCAGTGGTGGATTGCAGTCCATGGCAGAGGACCTCGCCAGAGACAAGTGCTGAGATGGGTAGAGGTTCTTAGCTGGCAGTGTTTAAAGTGTGATGTGTACTGTATTGTTGGTGTGGAGTGCAATGCAACGAGAGTTAGCAGGGTTCGTGCTGTCCCATCGGCTTATTGGACAAATTCAGCACTTACTAGGCTTAGTATCTTACAAATAGTAAGAAACGACAATTTTAAATTGATTAAAATTAGTCTTTACTATCCTAAAATACCTACCTCTAGTAGGACCCGCCCAGTCTCCCCGCTTCGCCGAACCCTGGTAAAGTCGAGTTGTGGGTTCCGGAAAACGAAGTGTCATTGTTGGGCTGGCGCTGGCTTGTTGGAGGCAACGATTGTTGCGCACCAAGTGGCATGTAGGCTAACCTCATTGCATTGCGAGTGTTGTAGGTGTTTTAAACTTTTAAGGGGTTTAAAAAATCAGGTAGAAAAGCAAATCGAAAACGATTTTAGCACCTACTAGAGATAAGTATTTTAGGATAGTAAAAACTAATTTTAATCAAGTTAAAATTGTCGTTTTTCTTTTGGTATTTTCATGTCAATGCCCTTCACACATCGGAACTAAAAATTGCTGGAGCCACAATTTCCACTCCGGTGCAAATTCTAACAAATTACAACATCTGCAACCAGTCTTTGTTGGATGCCAGATGTCCTACAGCAACACTGTAGCGTGCCAGCTGCAGTAATGTTTGCTGCAAATATGAAATTTAACCAAAAAAGGCTACATGGAACAACAACTACACTAAAATTTTCTAAATGAACTTACTGTAAAAAATTACTCCTGAAATTTAAAGAAAAAAACATTTCAAACTGACAAATTTTCAGTCAGTTTCTGAAATGATAATCTTTTTTTAAAAAACCTGAACGTCTTAAGTTTTTTGTTTTGTAAAAAACAAAACACTATGTTTTGTCAAAATAGTGTTTAGTTTTTTCTTCGAAAGCGAAAACTTGAGGAATCTTGCTTTCGTAATCAGGATTTTATTTTCAGCTAGGCTTAGATTATTTTTTTTTCTGTTTTATTTTCTCGTTCTCTGTATTGTGGAGTCGTCATTTGTGTGCTCCACAATGGCCGCCTTCAATTCACATCATTATGTTAACCATACCCAGCTAACCCTTTAACTACCAATAGACTATGCCATCCTTATTTATAATATTGTTGTACATCACATGGCTTCCTGTTACACCTGTATATATATTACCCCTTACAGGAAGTAAAGCGTCTTTTCAGCTGTAGCCTACACACTGGTCAGTCCGAGTTCTTTCTTTACCATTGGTGCCCACGCTGGACTCAGGTGTGTCCCTGCCCAGGACATCACAGCGCGGCTTCTCTAAAAGTAGAAACTTTTCAAACCATCTGAATGACATGGATGTGGAGAGGATCGTAATGCTTAAAGGGTTCAGAGTAGCCGTTTAGCGGCCACGAGGGGACCGAGACGGTAGAGTCGTTCTGCATGGGCAGACATATCACAAAGTAGTGGGATGCAAACACAGTAAGGCTTCTCCAAGAAGCTGCTTCCATAATATCGCTGATAGGAACATTACTGTGGTGGACCCAGGACGCTGAAATGGTTCGAAGTTCATGGGCGGTGAAGCGAATCCAGTGATCGGCGAAGTCAATGTCGAGAGAGTTGTAGCGTGAGGGATCACAGCCTTGATCCACGTGGAAACCAAGCGAGCTGAAGTTTTTTCCTGATGTGGTAGAGGGCAGAAAAAGTAGAGATCGGTCCTGTCGGATTGGTTTGGATTTCTTAAGGTAGAAGTAAAGGGCTCGTCCAGACAGAGAGCCCGTTCCGATTCATCCTCAAGAATGTTGGAAAGGGCTGGTACGATGAAGGGGTAAGACCGCTAACAAGGCTTCTGAGTCTTGCTGGGAAGAGGGTTGGGTAAATAGCGTACATCTATGAACTGTATACTTACCTCAACGTAGCGACATGGATGATGAACTGCTTCTACGCGTTGACTACGATCTTCCGGGCGACTGTGTTTTGAAGCGACAGTCTTTTACGGCCGTCCTGTTGCCGACATCTCGTTGACGGCTAACACCAACGGCAGACACATCTGTGGGGCCACGGCAAAATATACTTTCCCTATCTTGTAGCCTACCTAAGCTAATAACACCAACGGAGCTGTTCAAACACGTCTTGTCGCGGCGACATCTTGACAACGAAGAACAACGACAATAGTGGCATGTGCTACACATTAGCACGTGGCTGTCCACTCTTGCCATTCTTCCAAGCGTGAGCACGAACAACAAACGTTCGCGCCCTTTTTTCCTAACATGTCTTAGCATGATAGGAGGTTCGTGGCATCACAAAGTAACAACAGAGTATTCTGTGAGGAAGAAGCAAACCGCGGTGGCCGAAAGTGCCTGTATTTCACTGCAACGAAGACATGCGGCTAAGGCAAAGAGACAGACGATCTTGCGAGTAAGATGAATGGGATAGCATGACAAGAGCGGCTCATAAGGGGCAGAGAGAAACGATGTGAGGGCAAAGGACAGATCCCAGTCGAGAAAAAGGCGGCGGATCGCTGGTCATTCGATTTTAAAGGATTTAATTAAGGCCGAGATTTGAAAGTCATCCAGGACACCTGTTCTGCCAGCCGTTAAATACCGTGTTAAGGGCTGAAAGGAAAACCAAAATGGTAGAACTATGGAGAACGTCTTTGAAGAGATCACTTAGGAACAGCAGGAATTCTGGAATAGACAGACTAACTGGACTAATCGTCGCCAATGGCTGTCATAGATTTTTTTAGTAGAAGCTCGGACAGCTTTGGAGGCAATGCGTGAAGCCTGTTCTGCAGGAATGCCTGTCGTTTCAAGCAATCGGATGATAGTAGCCATGCATGTAGTAGCAGTGACTGTGGATGGTGGTGAAACACAGTCCCTCTCTGCTAGGACAGGAGGTCGGGAGATTCCAGAAGAAAGCGTGGTAGGTCGACCACGAAATCGAGTACCAGAGGGAACCAAGCTGCTGCAGGCTAGTAGGGTGCTATCAGGATGAACAACCCAGGGACAGGGCAATCTTGCGGAGGACCAGGGGAAGGGGCATGGGCAGAGGGCAGAGCTAACCGAAGAGGCTATCCCAATTTAGGGTGAGGGGTTTACGGCCCAGGCTTGGACTGGGCTGACGAATTGGGGGAAGTCTGGCATTTAGCCTCGTTGCAAAAAAGTCTACAGGGATACTACTGGGAGTTGTTAGTTTTTCACATTTTTCATTTCACATGTTTGTATTTTTTCACACTTTTTCGGACAAAAATTTTACACATTTTCACATATTTTACATCTTTTTTCTCACAAAAAAAAAGACCAAATACCAGGGCCTATACCTGGTTGAATTTAGTTTTTGTTTGCCTATACGAAAATTTACATTACCTATATTTACATAGCAGTTTCCCTCTTCAGATGCCCCTTAATCCGTAGGCAAAGTTGACTTCCCTGCCGGGCTCGTACCTACTACACATGACTGGAACAGGGTTCGCCTATATAAGCGGAACGCAGTGGAATATCCTCATCTTTCTGTCTTCCAACCCCCATGAACCTAGTTCAACTGAGGGGATGCTGGACGGGTTGCAGGCAATGTATATTTTTATGTAGGCAAACAAAAAGTAAAATCAACCAGGTGCAGGCCCTTGTATTTTAGTATTTTTATTGCCACGAAAAATATACATTTCCTTATTTTTACATAGCAGACCTCGTCACTAAGGAGGTGGGCTAAGTTCAAATAATCCGCGGTACGAGCCGGCCCCTCCATGGAACGTCGTTCCCCGTGTGGTCAACCGAAAAAATCTCAACCACTGCAACGGCGGGTGCTACGACGGGGTAGGTGCTTGTAGCATCGCCGGTCTCCTGGTGTAACTGGATCTTACTATCTTTCACTCCGTGTTGTTTTCGAATACTTTTTCGGTTAAACAGCACAACTGCTACTGTCCCGATGTAGGGAATGGAGCATTGAAGTCCTAATCTAAGACCTGACTAGTGATAAAATAGCGGGTAACGCTGCCACCAAGGTGGGAATTAGGCTAGCTAAGTTAAATTTCAAAGAGAATTATCTTACCTATTAACTTCTAGCAAATAACGAGCGAATAAACCGATGGACGTTAAAAAAACTCCTGGTTTTTATTTTAAACAAACATGAAGAAAATATCGCACTTTACATTTACATTTGGTAACTTTACACCTAGTTTAGGTTATAAAATACATGGGGAATTTCCATTAAATTCAAGCTTGAACAACGCTATGTTCACAAAACAATTTCAAATTAGAAACAGTGAGTTTTTAGGCACAAGGGGATTTCGCAAAAGAGCCCTCTAAATTACGAACAGCCTCAGCTGTGTAGTAATAGTAGACCTGTTTTACAGTTATGTTTCAACGTGTATTAGCAAAGCATTAAACCTCCTACAGTTGCTGTTGATAAGTCAACCCCTTAAATTATAGAAGCCGCAGCTACATATAAAGTCGATCCGAGAGTTTAATCGATGGAACCTCCCACGAAGATCAAACCGTCCTTTGTTTACATTAAACTGCGTTTAAAGAAACAATTAAGATAAAGCTGGTTTTTAGTAAGGGACCGTGAACCCTTAAATTACGGCCGCCAACGTCCGAAATGCCGTTTGGCTTGACGCACCATAAAATTACCCTCAAAGCTACAAGGTTAAGTTTAAAATTAAACTATAAATTTTGAAGTGAAAGTCCAAAAAATAAACTTTTAAAGTTAAACTAAGTTACATATCAACAACTACCTTTGCCCGGCATGGCAACAATCGGACCGCGGCATCTCCACTCCCGACCGGCGTAGCGACCTCTAGCTTTGAGAAACCTGAGCTGTGGTAACGAAACTCTACTGGGTCTGGGTTTTTATGCTCTCTGCCCGACCGGCAGGTAGAGGGAAAGCGCGGTCCTGTAGGAGAGCGACGGAGGGGGGGGTGCGGGGAAGAGGTGGACATCTGGAGGAGGAGAGACTGACCAAAATCGGCCGAGCTGTCACTACCGGAAGTAGGTAGGGCAGCGCGGACGGCTACGGTAGCTGAGCGCTCTCGTTGGAAGGGAAATTGAATGCAGTGTTTTGGTTGGACGAGAATTGCGGAGGCTGAATTGACAAAGAGAATTGCCGACTTGGAAACGTTAGAAGCCTGGCTTTTAAGTGCAAGTGAGTTTGAAACTCGTAACAACGTGAATTTAGGCCTATAAAAATCAACTACGATGTTATGCATCGCAACTATTGAAGGAAGGGGGGGGGGACGAAGTGTAATGCACAGAATAAATATTTGACTTTGGGACTGAAACTGTTATTTACAAAGCATGATTTTATCGAAGGAAAGCTAGTTTGTTTTCGTTTTTAGAGGTTTGCTACGGTCGGAGTTTGGATGGAGATGCTATAAAAATAGACATGAAAATAAACACTGGGTCCGTAAAAATATACAAACCTAAACATTGGAGCCCCGGTAGGGTTCATGGCAAGAAGTTAAAGTTACCAAAATGCATTAAGTGCACAAATCAAAAAGATTAAATGTACCAGCTAGTTTTTAAAGGGCTATAGCGCAGATTAGGTTAGTTTTTACAGTGGTTTGAACATCGGACATTTTTCATAAATAAACAAAGTCGTCACCTGTTACAAATAAAAAATATCGTGTGTTTTCAACATCTACAATATAACTAAGCTGGAAAAAAGTGTTTCGGCTTTATGCCTGAAGGAATAATGTACAATATTTACATTTTCAATGTGAAATCGCCATAAAGACGATTGTTCTTCTGGTGTGGAAGAATACTGCCCTCAGGTTTTTTCTTCGGTGATGTTAAGGTGTCCTCATCACGAGCGTCTGATACGAGACCGCGTTTACACCACGAACCCCGGAACCACAGTCTCATAGGGCAATCTTTGAGCGCACATCACGGGGGGGATACAAAAACGGGCCAACACTCAGGAGGGAGGCAAGGAAAGACTTAGACGGTTTTAAGAAAATACGTTCCTACCTTGCCAGGGAACGAGTCTTGGTAGACATGAAGATGACGAAACCATACGCAAAACTGGAGCAAAGCAGGAACCGAAGGGTCGGACGAACAGGTAGTCTTCAACGGAACGGTAGAGATGACTGACCGGAGTATTGGAATACAGGATCAAAGGAAGGTCATGATGCTGAAGACTGGAACCTGGACCATTGCATTCCGCGGAACGCAAAAATTGTCACTTCATGGAGAGGAACGAACAACACATAGATATAATTGTTCATAAAGTAGGACTAGGATGACTGTTTGATGCCGCATGATGCTACATGTGGAGACTGAATGTACATACATACATATTTACAATATCCGCATTGTAGGCCAGAAGTTCTCTTAAGGCAAGGCCCGTAACTATAGCGCCACATCCGTGGCTTTCCGGGGGCAACACTCACAAGGTAGGGAACGAGTCGAGACGTTGGAATGCCGAGTAAGATCGTAGAATACGGACTTACAATGTGACGTTTGTGTCAACATTCCTCCTGCCAAGTGGAGGTATTGGTGGTAGCGTCGTACTGCCAGATGGAGTAAGTTGACAATTTCTGGCAGTCCGATGATGCTGCTGCCACTGACCACGCCGTGAGAAGAGGACAAGAATCACTGGAGGAAGCATGCTCCGCGATGTTTGGACTGGAAGGAATAAGCGGAGTGAAGCTGAGTGCCGTCGTAACAGACGGATCTTTATAAGGGGACAGCAATGGAGAAGAAGCGTTCTGGTATAGAGGTTCAGTAGGCTCGAGCATGGAACGTGAGGTAGAGGACTGTGTAAAGGCATGAGGCCTAAAATTCCTGTCGATTGGTTAGGAGACCCGACACCAATCATCAACAACTCGGGGACACTTTTTTTTTCTTAGCGCCAAAAAGCGCTAGGCCTTTTTTTCACATCCAAGTTTAAAAATTCATATCTCCCTGGAAAATGGACATCATCGACTCTAGTTTGTAGCTCTTAATAAACCTGAACTTTATCTAACATCCTGTGAAAACAGAACTTGAAATTTCACCATACTTTGGTCTACAGCTTCATTTGAAAAAGTGCTTAAACTGAGCGCCGACGCACGCAATCTCCGTCGCCATTTTCAAAAAAAAACAAACATGTAAATATTTATTTGTACTTCTTGAATTTATTTCCAGGCATAAAGCCGACTAGCTTAGTGCTGTGCTAGTTTACATGTTTACTACGTCTTCAATGTTTTTATTTTACTAAGGTGACGATTTTAGCAACTATGAGAACGTTGACCACAACAACGGTATTTTTGCGGATGCGATAATACATTTAAATTTTTATGCGTTATAGCATTTTAAAGCAC
>JAHWFP010012793.1:0-15207 GCA_023313725.1 Lithobius niger
CATTGCGACTGAGGCACTCTGCGGTTTGTTTTTGTGACTTCCAAAATTTTACCCCCCCCCCCCCCCCCCAACAATCCTATCATGTAACCAGAAAACCCCTTGGTGTCAAAGGTAGTGCTCCCAGATGCATCTTCTGACATACCATGCAGATTTTCTTCTAAGTTCCGTGGAATGACTATCCGCATAATTCTTGTGGTTTTTAAATACATCACAATCCTTTTTGCTGCTTCCCAATGCATCTTGGTCGTCTTATGGCTAAATCTGCATAGACTACAACAATAAATGCTGCATCGGGATGTGTCCCTTGGGCGATATATAATAGGGAACCTACTATTGCTTGATATTGCGTGCACTATAGTATTGCTTAGACAAAGTAAAATCGTCAAGTGTCTGTGTCGGTAAACGTGGAGTTTTCACTGGTTTTGCATATTGAAGGTGATTTCACTGGTTTTGCATATACTTCGTCTGAACCATAGACACTCCCAATTCAGTACACTCAATGTTAGAGCCTAAAGACAATGTGTTAGAAGTTTCCAACAAAAGGAATTAATGGTTTTACAGCTTTAACCATTGTTTTGTTGCCTCGTTCCCGATTGTTGGGAAGTCGTGAACAGAGCAACAAAAGGCCATAAACTCATTGTTACGAATTATTACAAATACACAGGGGTTACTCTGTAATTGCGTCATACCAAACTTGAGTAATGTAGAGGGCGAACCAAAATTATGTACCCATTGTAGTTTGAAAGCCACAATGACCACGTTTGCAACAATGCCCTTTCTAGAATGAAACATAGGTATGGGAGGTGATTTATTCTAGAATGAGCATTGTTACAAGCAGAACTCAACAAAGCTGAGTTCAACAATACGTACGTAATTTGGTTCACCCAGTAGATAGCATGTGCAAATACAAACACCTGCCGCTAGTTGGCAAACCATACAACTCCTTGCGAAGTGAACAAACAACATTATCCAGAGGTTTTGTGTGGTCTGGCACGGGCGCTATCTATGCCCGGACATTTAACCCTGAGCTTATATATGCAGACTTGACGTCGCAGGATTTAACGGCGTAATTGCGGCTAGCTGCCAACACTAAATGGATTTTAGGGATTAAGCATTCATTATGGGATTCGCAGCATCATCATAGTCTAAACCTGGCCTTAAAATGAAACCACAGGCCGCAAGACGTGCCTTAAGTTTTTGAAGTGTACCATAGACATTAAATTGTTTAGTAAATACCCAGTTGGAATGCAACACCTTTACATCGTGTGTTTTCTATCATTATTCTTTTGGAAAACGAACCAACATGTCGTCGCCCTTTTCGTTCGTCAGCATCCAAACGGTCAAGTGAAAGAAGATAAAACGTACTACGTCACGCAGTAATAAAGACCATGCACTCTGCAACAGCAGAAAACTCCCCGTGCTAACAAAACATGCACGGCATTATACGCAGCATAACCAACAGTATTTAGTTAACTTAAGACACACTTTTTTTTTCAACCCAACAGAACTGCTGCACCATCCTTAAAAAGTGGAAAACAAACTCCCACACTAACTGCCACCCTGTCTGTCTTACGTATGTACCATGTAGGAATCAAGAACGAATCAGTCGTGATGAGATTTCAAACTGTGTTTACAATTACAGCCTTGTGACAAATGACCAATATGTTGTTTTTTTACCTGGTTGCTCTACCATCTTACAACTGCTAGGTTGCATAAATGATTGGCCAATATCCATTGAATGTGGTACTCCAGTGGATGTTGTCTGTATTGAATTAGTAAAGGCGTTTGATTCGCTGGTATATTCAAAAATTACTTGGAAAGGTAAAAAGGTTAGGCATTCATGGAAGTATTTATTAATGGATAAAAAAATTTCTTAGTATCGACTCTCAGGAGGTATCTATTGGTGACTCAGTGTGAGAAACCACGCCAGTCACCAATCGCATACTACGCGGCGAAATGATGGGTCTATTATTGTTTGTGCTTTTTGTTTCCAGTTTATCACTTAAAAAATGGTACGTTAAATTGTCTAAATTTACGAATTGTAACAACGTAAAATCTTCAGAAGATCATCATTCTCGTCAAACAGCCCCAATTTCTTAAGTAGCTGATCATCACAGTGGCAACTCTCAATAAACGTCCAAAAATGTGGAACCTTCCTGTTGGGAAACTTACTTAAGTAATTAAATAAGTAATTATACTCTTGACAATATATAGCTGAAATTCAAACAAGATAAAAGACCTTGGGATCTACATTACCTCTAATCTAAATTTTCAAAAGTTTGCTGCCAGATTAATTTCGAAACTAAGCAGACCATTCATATGATCAGACGTGGGTTTGTGTTTGGATACGTCCATACTTTAGTAAGGGTCTTTATTTTTTTATGTGCAAACTATTGCATATTGTAGAATATGCCAGCCATGTCTAGTTTCCTCACTTAGTAAAATATATAAATGCAGCTGAACCGGTCCCGAGAACGTTTTCTAAGTAACTATCTAGTTTCTAATATATTCTGTACAAACAGTTCTAAAGTACTTGGAAATAGACTCCTTGTAATTGTGACTATTAAGGCTTATCTGTGTCTTAATTTTTTCCATTGTACATGGACTGGTTGATGCGGTTCCAATTAAATTTAGCTGAATCCAAGGAAATGTAAAAATCTGAGAACACCCATTTAAACTTAGTGTTACGAAAATGAAAAGGGTCTGAACAAAATTCTTCATCTCAACCCGTGTCATGAAGCCATGGGACGGTCTGGAGTAGAAAGTGGTAATATCGGGTAAACTTTTAGGACTGGTATTACAAGAAAACATCTTATCCTTCCCATATCCTTTTACCGTATGCGTTCCGATACTAATGCCGTTATTATTAATATGTTACTAGCCTTATCCTTAGCTTCGCTCACTCAATTGGCGTCGATCCATGCTTCATCTAATATCTTTCATTCCAAGAGCATCACAAAATCGATGTACTGATTATTTCGATGCAAACTAATTGCAATTATTGCTCCCAATGTGTTCATCACATTCCTCAGCACGTCTCCATTTCACCTACATCATTCAAAACATACGATTTGTTTGTTTGCACGTTTGTACGTCTTCTCCTCCAGAAGTAATCCCTTACGAAGGTGAGAGACGAAAGATTGAGAGATTAAGAGAGCAAAGCGAAACACACATAAAAAGGTTTAGTTTACGTGGAAATCTCTAGCTTTGCTCGCTCAATCTACGCACCTCCTAACTTCAGAAACAGAAATGTTTGATACCCTTTGAAACCAGATCTATGGTGTTGATTTTTCCATGCATCAAGTTAGTTGATACAAAACCAATTTTAAGGTTATTTTTTGCGTGCATCCTTTTCCAGGTCATCTCGCTTCTCTCGAGGAGGATTGAATGAACAAGCTATGATGTCATGAACCAATATCATAAGAGTAAAAAAAAAAAAAAAAAAACTTTGACGTTACGTTTTCAGGTTCTTTCGCGTATTTGAAGGTCATAATATCAAGTTACAGCGATGAAAATAGGCGTAACGGTTGCGCAATTTAATTCTCATTTGCAATTTGGTCCTACTCCAACTTTAATGGTGTAGATTATTATTAACGTTGTGCGTTTTAAATGTATTTTAAGCCTGAACTTTTAATTAACGTTTGCTTTGAGGAATCGGATGAGTGTGTTCTCCCAGTTTTAATGAAATTAGGGTTTGTAATAAATTTAGATAAACTTTCCATGCACCAGAATTGTTTTATGATAAATAGCCCAAAATATTTCATGATAAATTTATTTCTCCAATTGTTTCGTGTGTACGGACAGCATTAACGAATACATGTGTTTACAGAAACTTTGTCAAGAACTCCAACTTATATGATACCTTTCAATCCATGGATGTTTAAAAGACCTATTAAGGCAAAAGACATACGTACTCCCCCTGAATTTAGGCTGCTAGACGTCATTGTAAATAACTGCACTAATGCAAGTAAGTACAAAATATTAATTTCTTTTTAATTTATTTGTTTACACTTTGAATTTTGGCTTTTCAGTTAACTGCGTATCATGGTATAGTATTTCATCATGTAGAAGCACAAAATTCGGTGGTTGATGCACTGCTTACGAGTAGCCACTTTCTAAAATTTGAAAAATTGCTTTCGTGATGCAGTTGGTAGTGCTCCAATTTTTTAACTTTTCTTTAATATCCCCAGCTTGAATAATGATGACAAATTTTATGCCCTGAAAAACTGCGATCTTCATTTCTTATTCGGTGTGTGTGTGTGCACTTCCATCTGTCTGACTTATAAAAGTATAACGCACACATAACTTCAATATTCAATTTTAAATCTATCTGAACACAGCTGTACAACCCCAAAATATATCATACAAAAAAAAACCATCACCAACAGTTCGCCACATTAATGGTGGTTACCACCGTTGTGGTGGATCGAACCGACGTCATCCAAGATTAACGAATATCCTTCAAACTTCAGTTACCACTTGGTGATCAGGGTTACGACCCTTTCTACGAAGAAAACTTGCTGGTACCCAGTGTCCTTGTGGAGATTTTGTTAGATATCACATTCATATTAGGTTATCGGATTAGTTCAGAATATTTTCGATTACGACCTTCTTACGAAAATATAAAAGTCTGCCAAGTATTTTTATGAGTATCTTATGACTACAGAAAGTAACAATAGCAGTAAAAAGCGACAATATATACTTGCTACCAAGTTTCTGGTCCGAACTCAGATCACTCAACCTAACCTGTCACCCACGAAGGTGGCAGTTAAGGCGGTGTGACCAGGACTGGGGTACTCTTTATGTAAACGCCTCTTTACCATTATTAACACCGAAAAAAATTAGCAAAATTTAGCAAATTAGCAAATCTACTCTAATTCAAGACTACGTACTCAAAATGCCTTCCTATAGTGGCTATAGGAATTATAGGACTTCCTAAAGTGCGCTTTTACACAATGCCTTAGACTTTGGTACAAATCTTGACAAACTCCCTCAATCATAGCTGGTGTTATTGTTCAGCAGATATCAACAATTCTCTTCCGTAGCTCCTGAATGTTTGCCAAGTGTTGTGATGATGCGGCAAGTCTGTTCCTCCCATTCCACCTGGATCATGCTTTGTTTGTTGCGTGATACACGCAAGGCAATGTTGGCCTCGTCAGTCATTACCAGACGTTTCATCAGCATGTTTCACCAGCATGTTTCATCAGCATGGTGTTATTTCATGGTGTATTGTTGCTGCATCCTCATCTCCCCCCCCCCCCACCCATATGATTTGTCCCCGGTTTGGTTTACGATGGTTTAGGTCTACAGTCTGCCATCGATTTCCACAGAGATCACAAAGCCTAGTTTCGTATTTGTACGGAGTTGTGCACGGTTTACAGTCCTGACAAATTGTGTACACTCGTGCAGGCCTATACAACCATATACACCTATTTTCTCATCACTTTATGAATCACCCTGTATATACTCGATGCAACTGTTATTAAATTTGGATAACATATTCTACTCAGGGATCATCAAGTTTATTAACAATATGCTTGAATTAATAGAAAAATAACCAGTATGACTAGACTGCTAATACTATATATACTAGAAAAAATAATTTAAACGGAGCGTATTTTCTTTCATGAAAGGAAAATCGGAAGTCAGGTAGTACACTAACTGTAAACTTTATGAAGGAAAGGTGTAAATCAACAGGAGTAAATTATTTGTCGTATTAATTATTTAATTTGTTTGCCTTTGATTTTGAATTTGAGGAAGGAGTACAACTGATATGTTCAAGAATTTTCATTGTTTATTCTTGTGTCAGTGTATGTAATATTCGTAACAAAGAAGTAACTTAACATAAAGAGGTGTTTTATATTCTTAGATGACGTAAAATAACATAATTTGTGCTACGTGCATGGTTTAGTGTATGTTTTTAGTTTATAATGAATTATTCTCTTTCAGGCATATCATATATAGAATGTATGGAATACGTATTCCCCTTACGTCGCTTGGTGACCCACCATGTTATGTTGGTCTTTATTCCCAGCATGCTCATTGTCATATTATCATGGATTTCATTCTGGCTCGATCCAGACGTGGCTGCTCCAAGAGTTGCTCTTGGTCTCACTTCTCTGCTCACATTAGCCACTCAGTTCAACAATGCTCAACGCGAGTTACCACCAGTGGCCACTGTCAAAGCATTGGATATTTGGATGTTCAGCTGCATGTTCATGGTGTTTTCCTCTCTAATAGAATTTGCAGTGGCCAACCAGTGGTTGAGAATGCAGAAAAATAACAAAGTTGCGTCGAAACCACCAATTCGTTCTTTTGCAAAGGTAAGAAAACTTCTATTTAAGTCTAAACAAGCATCATGGTTCATCAGTCATATACATTGAGTTATGAAAGAGAGTATCTTAAGAATCCATAGAGCAACTAACTTATTGAGCAATAAGGTTCGTAGTATTGGAATTGCCAACTCTCGAGCCATTTGTGTGTATCCTGATTTTAGAACTTTATGGGTGTGAGATGCAACAAAACAGGTAGTACCTATTTCGTTGCCTGACATTTCTGAGTGGTACACCTTTGGGTATAAAAAATGATGTTTTCGTTATAGTTAGGCTTTAAACAATGCCTTTCAACAATATGAAATTCATTCCATCTTCAGTGCCGACGAAGGGTTCAAAGGGTTTTAGCGAGCGTTAACCTCACCCGGTCATCAGCCCGACGAAGCACTAAGGCCCGTCTGTTATTATTTACAACAAAGAAAAAGTTTGCATTGTTCTCGGGCCTCTTGAACCTGGATACAGTGCGATTATTTTTTATGCTCAAAAGTGTTTAAACCATTAAAAACTTACGGTCGGTATATATACATATGTACCTCTTCTCCTCTTGAAGTAGGAAGCCTAAAAATATGAGAAAGGTGTCAAAAGACAGGAAATTAATCCGGATTTCGTGTAGCGTATTTTCGTAGTTCTAGGTTAAATTTTTCCCCTCGAAAAAAGCGAAAAAACCCCTTTGGACCACTGTTGAAACGAATTTTTCGAAGTTGATTGTTAGTTTCGGAATATCACCTCACCTTGCTGTGCGGATGGTCCACAATTGTTGCGCCACGTAGGAGGCGCGTGCTTCAGTAGTGTTGTCAGTAGGATTACGGCTGGCAATGCTAACAACCGTCTTTCAAGAATGAGGCACGTGCAGCTCGCTGATGGGACGACTGTTGGAGTTGCATTTTGGATATTTCAAATCATAGGAGTTGAGTTGTGTTCAAATACAAACTACCTATTTAGCCTTAAATTTAAATGAAATTACGTAAAGCTGCCGAAAAGATTAATGCTAAATTAGGCCTATTTAAACAAAATATATAAGTAATAGAAAAGGGTCAGAAATATTTCCACGTTTGGATTTATAAAACATCGATATTCGATCAATAGTGTGCTATTAGCTGGTGCTCTACTCAGCAATAGTCCAACATAATTGCGGTAAACACGAATAGTTTCTAGGTACGATTTCGCCTTGCACGAAATCTTTTATATTAATCAAAAACTATAGGCGACAATGTGGTTGCTGTTTCAAAGCATCACACGTAGCTGGGAAGGAGATGGCTTTTAAGTAAAAAATTCTTTGTGAAACAAGGAAACCACATGTAAAATTAATTTGAATAAAAAAATAATCTATACCAAGAGCGGCACAAAGGAGTCCGCATGATAAAATTACCAAGCATTTTAGTTCAAGCATGTAGCAACTCACGTGCTACAGCGTTGAAACGGCCTTGCAGCTTGAATGGATATGATGGATTCTTCAAGCCAAGGGCGACTAGGGAAGAAATCTCGTGTCTCGCCTCCTGTCTCATTGCCAGTTTAGGCGCAGGCCAGAAAGGGGATGGCTTCTACAAGCCAAGACCGACTGGGTACAAATCGCATGGCTAACCTTCTGGCTCAATACAGTACAATCGCGTGCCAGAAAGGGAATGGCTTCTTCAAGCTAAGGCCGACTGGATACGAATCGCATGTTTCGCCTCTAGAATTGCACGTAGCTCGTGGGTAGCTAGACCGTTGGAGTGATTTATGGTTATCATTTGTTTATCAACTGAAGCCTTACGTCTTCAAGGCTGCAAGGGTAGTTTTGCAGTGAATTTGTGAAACTGGCATAGTATCACCAGGCTATGATGGATGACGTTGTATGGTACTAGGTTCAATGTGTACATGTAGTTAAGTTGTTTTATAGTAGGGCGTTTGGCTATGGGCCATCATCCAATAAATTCATTATTCCTCCTTACGAAAAAAGTGTACTGCACTCTCTGATCATTTGCTTGATCGTGTTAGATATGGAATGTCCGTCAGCAGCATAAGACTTGCAGCATGAAAGCTCCTCGAGCATAGCGAGACGACGCGGAATAAGCGAGCGAAGCGAGCGACTTCGCTAGTACTTAGGTAAACGTTTGTAAAATATTAAGTCGGATTTCGCTTCTCCACGACAATATGCACACGTTTCAGAAGGGTACACTCTGAATTTCGGAAGACGATGTGTACTGACAGTACACGTGAATGTGTACCTTCTCAGCCTCCACACGAGTTGTGTACTGGCAATACGCAGTCTGTGCACCGAGAGTACACTTTCGCGACGCAGCTTGTGTACTACTAGTGCACAAATTGTGTACTCTAAGTACACAGTTCATGTGGAGGCTAAAATAGTACACATTGATGTATGTCAGTACACATCGTTGTCACATTGTAAAAAATTATTTACCGACGCAATTTGTCCTCAACATCGAGGATATTTGACTAGTTTAGTAGTTAACAGTAAGCTAACGGGTATTTAAAACCAAAATATTCATTGTGAAACAATTATGACGTATATTAAGTAGTGTTTAACCTTGGTGAACACAACAAAAATCAACAAACCAACAACAGAGCAACGACGGCAACGAATAGCAAGCAATGAAATAATACACTGACTCGACAGACTAGCGCCCAGCCATTGACCAACCAATAAGTATGCGGATTGGGTTCAACTAGAACGCTTACTTTGACCAACCTAGATTGAGGTCATTGTGATTCTAGTTTTATTTGAAATGTATTGCACAACGGTGACTATGGCACCATTTTTCGTTTAACTGATCTTTTTAACATAACTTTTTAACTGTTCTTTAACCCTTTCATGCACCGAATTAATTCTGCTGAGTTTTTTTTTAGGATTGTTAGGTCAGTTGCGGGATTCATGCCGGCATTCACTTGGTTTGGAGATGAGGACGCAAACCACCGGTCTGTAGAGGCTTGCTTTGCTCGAAGTCCCCGGGGACCCCTCACATAGCTCAAAGCGTGCCTGCGGATTCACTTTTTGCTCCATCTTGCAGCTTTTGCTATTTGGCTACTGTGGGGCATGAAAGCGCATGATGAGCCAAGAAAACGTGGTATAAACCTTTCATACCACAATTATTTCTGGTGAGTTGTTTTCAAGTTATTAGGTCAGTCACAGGATTGAACCGGCATTCACTTGGTTTGCAGACAAGGACGCTAACCACTGGGCTTTTACTGCTCGCTTTGCCCACAAAGCTCACGGCATGCTTAGGACTCATTTTTTGCTCCATCTTGCAACTGTTGCCATTTGGCTACTGTGGGGCATGAAAGGGATATGATGATGGGCCAAGAAAAACATGGTGTAACCCTTTCATTCCTGAATCAAATCAGGTGGTTTTTTCAAGTCCCATATAAGTCAGTCGTGAGATTCGAACCGGCATTTACTTGGTTTGGAAACAATGCTGCTTACCGCTTGGCTGTTGCTTCTTGCTTTGCTCGGGGTCCCTGAGAACCCCTCACAAAGCTCGTGCATGCCTGGGGACTCACGCAAGAAAGGGTTACCTGTTCATCACGTAGTAAAGAGATAAATAAAATAAAATAAAATAGAAAATTTACCATCATAAAAAGTGGATGGGAGGCGAAGGGCTTGGGCCATTAATACTTCTCCGAGTTACTAGGAGATTGCCACGGGCTTCTGTTGCTTAGCTATCGTGGAGGTAGGGGTCACTTCAAATACTCAAAAAGAGGTTCAGAGTGAAGCATCCTCCAGAATTTGGAAACAGTCTTTGCGCTGATAGTTGCTTCGCTCAGGACATTCCATAGCGGTGCAACCTGCACTGACAAAATATTTCGGCCACAGACAAGCCTGGTGGCCGGACACAAAAGATTACAAAAGTGCCCTCGCGTACCAATAGAGCAAGAAGCCAGGTCAAAAAAGGGTCAGTCAACAGCAATACGATGGTTTAAAATCTTGAATGCGAGGATTAAATCATATTTATTTCTGCGAAGTTCAAGAAGCTCTACGCTAATTTTATCAGGCGTTCCCGATACATGGCCTGTCTGAGTACCAGGAGTCCGTTGGTCTCTCAACTAAATTAATGTCGCACGCAAGGTAAGGTGACCAAACGGGAATTGCAAACTCCAGTAAAGGGCGAAAGAAAATATTAAATGCCCAAATTTTAGTGGCAGTGTTTCCAGATGCAAAACACCTATTCACAACTGCCGCGTGATTGTAAGCTGCAGTGCAAATCTTCTGGCAGTGAATGGGCGATTTTAAGTTACCAGCAAACCAAATTACAAAGTCTCGTACTTCCTCGGTGGTAGGCAGGAAAACCTGGCACGACGAATACGTATCATGTTTAACGATTTCACCCGCATTGAAAAGATGGGTTAAACGGGACGGAAAGCCAATGGGCTCGAAATTGGTTAACGAAATACGGATGCAAACCTATTTACGTTGCCTTTACGTGGCCGTGTCAGTCTGGCTTAGCGGTAGGGCCTTGGCCTTTGATTTCAGAGGTCCTGGGTTCGATTCCCCGCTCAGGCAGTCTGACATATAAGTCCAAAAGGCAACGTAAATAGGTTTGCATCCGTATTTCATTGAAAAGATGACATTTGTTTACAGAGAGCGGAAGCTGCCAACACTCAGACCAGTGAACAAATTCTGTCCTGTGTCCGAAGCACAGACAGGGTTTCATGCAGATGAATGCATACAGGTGATACCTATGCCTATGCAAAATCCGAGTTCTGCGCTGTGGCTTATCCCTAGTTGTCCACCAATACCTCTGCTACTTATGTGGACTGACAGCCACAGGAGCCAGGACCATCTGTTCTCGCATTGCCCACTGTACGATCCTGTCGGGGGTCCATGCCGCGGTTGAGCAAATGTACTCGCTCTAAGCCTGGCTACATTACCCATGGTTCGTGGAACCAGCTGATATCGATCGGATACCTTTCTTGATACACTCTTGCGACTTTATAACAGTGGTTTCCTTTATAAATAGACCTACTGTAGACCTTGTTTGCAGTGCTATACCAGGTAAGAATAACTTTAAACAAACGACCATTTGAAGCCAACTTGGCTTAAAAATTAGCCAGGTATGAACAACGTAAAATACAAAGCAGTTCGAAGCCAAATTAACCAGGTTGGAAGAACAAAGATTAGAAAGACAATAATTCGAAGTCTACCTGGCTAAAAAATGTACCAAGTAGAATACCGCCAAGTCCTAGCTTGCAAAGGTAATGGGATTGGGCCTATAGGATTTCCTGGATCACAATATTCTGCATTAGGTGGATTTTTCCGTTTGCATTTGATTCCATTCACATGTATGGCTTATAACTTTTAGGCCTATTGACTATAGGCCTATATGTTCTATAAACATACGGGTACAGTTATCTGTTCCACCCTGTAGACAAGTGCAGCACCCCTGGTGGGTGTGTGTACAGCTAATACAGATGAGCTAACATGTTGGCACTTATGGCGCCTTCTGTCTACTGGCAGTGTTTAATCAGTAATGAGGGGTAATGCTACCCATATACACTGCACTGTACGTGTTGGTAACATTATCAACCAATTTCCATATCATTGAATTTTTTTTCTAAATTAGACGGACCTTTTGGCAGATACTGTAGACAAGTCAGTCATAAAAGCAGTATCTTAGTAGAGTGAGCCATCTTTGCTTACTTAGATTTTATTCGAATGACATGACTAGGAACCGAACTAACGAACTAGTCCTTTTCCGAGTTCCGAATGAAGGCAGTATATTGGGTAATGACTGATTCGAATCAGTCACCTACCGCAAATTAAATGTAAATGCATCAAGTTGGCTTTGTGCACTACGAAATATTTTGTGTGTGATTTCGCTGTTGGCTAATTCCTGAATCATTGTGTTTTTACAATGATTCGTGTATATTCAGTAAATCCTGCTTTGAGCGTTTGAGTGTATGGATTTGTCTTACCTCTGCATTGCGTGTAACTGAGACTTTCGTTAAATTGGAGCCATGGTTAGACCTTTGTGACGGGTTCAGTGAGTCATCTTCAAATTTTCATAGCTAGTGAACTATGAGGCGCCGTTTGGGACATAATTAAGTAGCCTAAAATATATATAATGTGGCGAATACATAAAATATTTTTCACATATATATAATATTTTGTCAAATATATAAATATTTTAACGTATATAAATTATGTTCCATATATAAAATATTTTCCATATATAAATTTTATTCCATATATAAATTATTTTCCATATATAAAATAATTTCCATATATATAAAATATTTTCCATAAATTAAATACTTTTCATATATAACATTTTTTTCCATATATAAAATGTTTTCCATATATATGCAATTTTTTCCATATATATGAAGTTCCTCGCTTTCCTCATATATAAAGTTTTTGTGCGCATCAATCTGCGCAGGTCTCCACCCAAGGTGAGCATCGCCATCTACCGGCAGAGAGTGCAACTATGGCCTTGTTGCGGCGTTAGAAGCGATTGCGGTTGCAAGAGAATAGTAAATCAATAAATTCTACACAAATAAATGGCATGACTGTCTACGCATTCAGCGAACAACTGTGATAATTTACTCGTTTATCACTGCATGCGTTACATGCATATGTAAGAAACGTAGAATTTTTAAATCAGAAACAAGTTGTACCGTATTCATATGCAACGAAGTGTTGTAGCACAAGTACCATTGTGCCGGAAGTTCCGTACCGTCATCAGTGTTGCCACAGTCAGTACAATTGTACTGAATTCAGTACGTTTTATAAATTTTCAGTACGTCAGTACGCCTTTTTATTTTTCAGTACGTTTCACCAGTTTGGCAGTTCGAAAATTCTATTTTCAGTACTTTGTTCCCAGCACCACAAAAAGGAAGGCAGTGCTGCGGGTGGCGATCAACTTATCGTTGCTATATATTGCTATAAGAGCATACATCTTTATAGAAATCTAGACTACGCCTGTTCAGCCTACCGCAACCACTGATCTTTACAATGACGTCTTCAAACTTGTCCTTCAACTTCATACCTTTTAACTTAAAAAAAACATAACTGATATATCATAGACCACAGTCATTGAAAAACAAACAAGTTACTTACTAAAGCAAAAAGAAAAAAACCTTCCTTAGCCAATATTTATCTTGGAACCACTTCCACAGCGGCTCCAAGCTCGTCCACCATCGATCTGTATATGTGGAAGGTTGTACTATCGCCATTGGTGTAAAAGGTAAATCAAGGTCGCCGTTCACGAAAATGATGTCAGTTTTTTTCCAAATTACGAGCCTCGCTCGCGCTGTCGCGCTCGCTGCGGCTAACTACATAACATCAGAGAACGCAACCAAAAACTTAGCCGAAAAACTTCACGCGCCGGAATCTAGATAGGTCGGCCATCTTGCTTGGAGCTTCTGCGGTAGTGGACCCCTGAAGCCAGCTATGAAACCTGAGACAGAGAGAGCCACCACTTAGAATAATTTATTTCAATTAAAAGAGTTTTTTTTATGCATTATTCGACGTGCAGTACGATTTTCATGAATT
Organism: Lithobius niger; assembly: GCA_023313725.1. Classification (NCBI taxonomy): domain Eukaryota; kingdom Metazoa; phylum Arthropoda; class Chilopoda; order Lithobiomorpha; family Lithobiidae; genus Lithobius; species Lithobius niger. Next base: position 13,822 of record JAHWFP010012793.1, read on the forward strand.
CAGTACGTTTTTCGGTAAATTTTCGGTACGTTTTTAAAACGCGTTGCGGCAACACTGACCGTCATGCCCAAAAGCTCTTAAAAATAACCGATACGTTTTGTTGGTCGACTGCGACAGAGTCACCTCGCAAGGGGTTCGGGACTCGCATTATGAGGTGTTTTCAAAACTTATTCAACGTTGTATCATACGTTTTGTGTCGAAAGCGAAATGGACGTATTGAAAGCGATCAAGTCGAGACTTGGGCCCCTGGTCCTGCATCATCATGAGCATCGTTAAGCCTGGCAATTTAGCTCTTACTGCCCGCAAACAGAAGGCAGCTTATCTGCAATAAGCATCAATTTTAAAGCTGTTTTGAAAGAAACTCTTAAAAATAAAAACGTGAATTTAAATGGTGCCTTAGTATTAAAAGTAAGCTTAACGCCATGGCAGAAAGAAGTATTTATCGTAGAAATGATACTGTGCTACGTAATTTAATTTTTATAGCACAGATGTAATAAATTCCTACTTTTTTCTGTCATGGTGTAAGCATACTAACACAATATTTAAACGTTCATTTTATTTTACGCTTTTTCTCAAAACTGCTTTAAGTTTGAAGCCTACTTGCAAATGAATTGCGTTCTGTTCTGTCCTGTTGCATTAATAGGCAACAGGAGCTAACGCGTCACGCCACTACGCGTAAAGCCATAGTTGCACTGTCTGCCGGTAGATGGCGTTGCTCACCTTGGGTGGAGACCTGCGCAGATTGAAGCGCACAAAAACTTTATATATGAGGATTGCACGAGGAAACTTCATATATTTGGAACAAATTGCATATATATGGAAAGTATTTAATTTATCGAAAATATTTTATATAATATGGAAAGTATTTTATGTATGGAAAATAATTTATAGATGGAATAAAATTTATATATGGAATTTTTTTACATATGGAAAATATTTTATATATGGAACATAATTTTATATATGTTAAAATATTTATATATTTGACAAAATTTTATATATACGCGCAAAATATTTTATATATACGCCACATTATATATATTTTAGGCAACTTAATTATGTCCCAAATGGCGCCTCATAGTGAACGACCAGCTACATACATAAAGTCGGTGTGGTACTTATATGGAGAAGGGCAAGTTTATTGGTTTGAAGCTGAGTCCCATCATTCGAACGAAATGAAATGCATAAAGGTGACTTAATCATCTTAATGTGCTATATTTCGTGTAAAGGTTTTTGCTGTTGGCTTATTACTAACTAATTAGTATTAAAAAACGCTTAAGCGTATAAAATACGGATGTAAGCCTTAAAAAACTTAAATCCCTAAATGAAGAGATATTAGAAAAAGACATGTAAGTCATCAGCGTCGCACTAATACGTGTAAAAGAA